>CAJVPM010002151.1:0-10419 GCA_910592325.1 Scutellospora calospora | reverse complement strand
AAATAACATTTTCTTTTCTTTTATTTTTGATTTTATTGATTTTGGTTTTGTTTGTTTACTGATAAATAAACTGGTACTTTGAATAATAACTGTGAAAAACCTTCTGCTACCTAAAAATTTACAGATTAATAAAGAACTGCTCGTAACACTATTATATTTAAATTATTATGAATTGCCTACTCTAGTACTAACTCTAATTTAGTGAAATTTTCTTTTATTCTATTGATATTGTATGTAGCTATTTTGAGAGTACAATAGTCATATATTAAGTTTTGTATTTTTTTCCCTTCTCTTGTAACTCTTATACTACTCTTTCCTTCTTTTAGAGAACAGTTTGCTCCACTGTTCTTTTTCTTTAGTTCAACTTCACACTTTTTAGGAGTATTGAGAAGTCTCCTATTTCATACTGTTAATCTTGTTTTCGAGACTTTTAATTAATTATAGCATATAATCTATAGAGTTTTTTGATCTTGCTTTTTAATTGTATATGTAGTTTATATTATTTGAAAGACTGATACTTGGTTCTCTTTTTTTTTCTTTACATATTTCTTTTCTCTTATTTGAAAAAAATATACTTTTATAGGTATTTTCATTTCTAAAAGAGGTGTTATTACATAACTTTTCTTTAGTCAGAGCAGATTTAGATCTATTATCATTTTTCTATTTGTTTTTTGAGGCTCTGTTGTAAAGAAGCTATTGTGATATATTTTTTCAACTTCTTCATATCTTTTAGACTCCCAATACAATTTGGTATTATAATATATAATGCTATATTTTTTTGCTTCCAACATGTCTTCTTTGTTTTAAAAAGTTACTATTATATAGCTTTTGTTATTACTATTTGTATTTTGAAATACATTCACTTCTTTGGCATTTGTATTATTATAAAATAGGTTTTAGCATATTTTTTAATTATTATATTTTTATATTATAATATATATTTAGATTTTAGTTATTATTATTTTTCTTAATAACTTATTAGCTAAAGTTAGATTTAGATTTTACCATCAAATTCAGCTCAATTAAATCTTTTAAATAAGCTATATTTTATATCTGTAGGACTCTTAGTTTTTAAGTTAGCTTAGGAACAAACTAAAATTAGTTTATAGTTCTTACAGTTCTTACAGTTCTTACAGTTCTTACAATTCTTATAGTTTTTACAGTTTTTACAGTTCTTACAGTTCTTACAGTTCTTATAGTTTTTATAGTTCTTACAGTTCTTACAATTCTTACAATTTTATTACTAGTTATAAAAAACTATATAAACTCTCCCTTTTCCTCTTCTTGTAAAAGTAGTTCTAGCTATTAGTTTTGACTACAAGTTCTTTAGTTATTACTCAATAAAGTTTTAAGTTCTCTACTAGTTCTTTAATAAATATAATCCTTTGGCTTTAAAAATAAACTTTTTTAAAAAATCATTGCAGTAAATTAATATTTCACTTTTACACAATTGAGAGTCTCTCTTCTGTGTTTTATATTACTTAAAGTATATTAAAAAAGCTATACTACTTGTAACATTTTAGTAGCTTCTGGTAAAAATATTAAAAATTAATATCTATAGAACCTCTTTTTTACTCAAATAAGCTTCTCTTTCTCTCCTTTGCTAATTCTTAAAACCAAAAAAGTCTCTCTCTCAAATTCTTTGATGATCCTCTACTTATGTTATACAAATTCTGAGAAAAACTCATGATATTCTAGCAATAATCTATGTTATATGAAAAATGAAATACAATCCTCTAAACCTAGGAATACCAAGTTGATATAATATAACATTTACAAAAGTATATTGAGACCTAGAAGAGATTATATCTATGCTATTTGAAAAAATTTAAGCCTCCAAGAACTTTACTATTAATATGAGCAGATATAGATGAATAATATATAGATGAACTATTAGAATTGTAGTACATCTCTAGCTCCAAAAAAAAATCCAAAAAGAATTTTTCTCAAGAACGATTTATAATTGCATATTATATTTCACAAATATCTCTATGAATACTGAATATAAAAAGATGAAATATATACTATTGTATTTGCAAGAACCTCTTCAACAACTTTCATTATAGTATATCTTAGTACAAAAATGCTTCTCTAACCTGCAAAATAGCTTCAAATGATTCTATTAGCATTTTCAAAATAATTTTCTTAAAGAAGCCTCCAAGAAGAGAAGAGAAATATAGTTCTGATGATTTATAAAAATTATCATATCTCACTCCTCACTAGACCAATTTTAATATTTCAATATATGTTAGAATTGTAAGAACTTGGTTTACAACTTTACTTAAGACACTAAGTTAAGGTTATATAGTATGAATATGCCTCTAAAATAGCTTTTGTAAAAATAATCTGCAAAGTATCTTTTTCTTACTATGCCACATAGGCGAAAATTTTTAAAAATTTTTTCTACCTTTAACATAGTAGATGATCTCTACAAAACTCATTACTTTTAGATTACTATATATCTATAATAATTAAAGAAAGTAAGTTTTATAGACTAAGATATAATCAAACTCTTAGATATCTTATAGAGTTGAAATAACTTTACCTTAGACATATGACTTAGACATGTTTATATTCTTGTAGATTTATAATATTAGATGATACTTATACTCAACACTATTGTAGATATAGACCCAGAATATTATGAATATTACTTTGAACATTCTATTTTTAATTTATTTATATCAAGACAGTTTGCTACTTCTGAGCAAAAGTAAGTTAATAGTGAGGAATATCTCTACCTTTTGCAAATAGAAAATACATAAAAAGACTTACAGTTTGTCATTTTTGAGCAAAAGATAACTAGTGGTTTTTATGTTGCTACTTCTCAAAAATATAAGGAAATTTAATTTAATTTATCAAGCTAGAAAAATTCTATTAAGTACTCTTGAATATTAATGTTTGAAAAGTTTAACTATGTATATATTAATGAAAAACTTTAAATTTATTTCTACATGTATTAGAAACAGATTTTAAATTTCTCAGAAGTAATATGTCTAGATAATAAGGATTCCTAGATGAAATATTCCTGGATGTAGCTCACAGCTTACTGCAATCTCACAGGATGAATAGTGCTCTAATAAACAGATATCTCACAAGCTAAATATGTAGGCATAAAGATCTAATATTATTTTAGAAATAGAAAATTACAGATTAATATTTTTAATATTTGGAATATACTACAATATCTACAACAATAATTTGCATCTTTATAATTTTGATCTTTCTACTATAACTTCTTTAAAAAAAAACAATACTCTTCTTTCTTCTTACTCTTAAATATAATGATAAACTATTCTCTGCTCAAAATATTTACTCTCTCTTTTAATAACTTTACCCTTGCTTTTTTTTATCTCTCTTATTCAAATCCCTCTTCATCAATAATTTTTATCAAACATTATTTTATTTATTTTATTTTATTTTTTTATTTATTATTATATAATTTAATATTTATAATACTTAGATACAGAAATTATTTCAACAACAAAATTTTATTTATTTTATTTATTTAATTTTATTTAGATTATCTCTCTTCAAAAAACCCAAACCCTACCACCCTTTCCCTACTACCACTACTTTTACTATTATTATTATTATTATTATTATTTCTCTTTCTTCTTCTAATCTCCTCTTCTAAATTCAACATCTGAGCTTGCAACCTATTCTTTTCTCGTAACAACTTCTTATACTCTACATCTCTCATCCAACTCCTTGAAACATTCTTAACAATTATCTTCTGTTGCTCTTCTATTCTTTCTTCTAAAGCATGAACTCAATGATATAAACTATTTACTTCTTGAACTAACCTAAATAATTTTTAAACCAAACCTTAAAAATATATTATTATCACTAAAAATAATATATTATCGATAAATATCTTCTATTTTCTGTTTAGACAATATTCAAAGCTTTGAAAAAAGGATTTATAGGACTATCTCTTAGGTTGTGCCTAGCAGAAATTCTTCTTTGATTATAGTTAAAGCTTCAAGTCATTTTTATTATTATTATTATAATTTGTCTTTAAATTTTTAAAATTTATTTTTTTTTAAAGTTTAATTTTTATCAATCTTATTTTTAAACCTTATATATTTTTAAATTTTAATTTCATATAACTAAATTTTAAATTATTTTATTAGACAATTGTAGCAAATCCTTGCTATCTAAAAAGGGTCTGTAAAAAATTTTAGACATTAAGCAGTTGTGGAATAATAGTTTAAATGTATGTACTTAGTCAATCTCTAGGTCAAGAGTTTAATTCTAGCTTAAGGTGAGACAATTCTAACTAACAAGTTTTAGTAGTGTTCTTTAAGTTACAACATCTACTATCTTTTTATTCTTCTATTTTATTTGATATTACTATTCATTCGAGCAATTATAATCTTATTTTAATATTATTATTATACTTTAAATATTTTCTTTACTTAATTAGAAATACAGTCAATCTCCTCTATAATCACACAGTTAGTTCTATAAGAACTTTTTTCAAAAAAGTGCTTATAAAGAGGTTGTACTTATATAGAAGTATTTTTTTATATATTTAATAGTAAATTGTTTTTATATATAGGATGTGATAGTACTATGATGTGATTATAGAGGAGGTGATTATATAGAAGTATAACTGTATATTATATATTTAATAGTATAGTATTAAATAATATAGTGTTATAAATTCTTTTGATCAAAACAAGAATAGCATATGCTAATATGTATTTTGTTTTGGAAAAAAAATTACTGCTATAGCAGATTGTATTTAAACACCAAATAGGTAGCCAAGTAAGTTTAAATTTGCAAAAAAAAAAAAAACAGTCTTAAAATTATAATACTTTTAATTTTCTGTATTTGTCTTATTACTAAATTAGTATTTCTTTTAATAAAATGAAAGACAAAATCACCTAAATTAAAAAAAAATTATAGTGTTATAAATATAACTTTTTATTTATAAATATCTATAAATATTAAGAGCAATATCTTTATAATCATATGATTAAAGCTCTTACTCAAGTGATTTGAGTAGTAATTAGACTCAAATAAGTTATTTTTCTAATCTACTTGAGTTTTACAAAAATAATTTATATGTTTGTTTGTAATATAATTCAAGTAATATTTTTATTAATAGGTCTAATTACTAAATCTAATCAATTTTTAATTATAAATATTTACAAATACCTTTATAGATATCTATTTAAAATCTAAATATTTGAAATATTAATCTATAATATATATAAATAACAAAAGTTTATAAATATTAACTAAATATAATAGATATTTAATAGATCTAGTTTCTATTAAAAATTAATTATAAAAATTTTTGATCAACTTTAAATGTTGTATTATAAAAAAGGTTTTATATAATAATTTTGAAAAAACTTAATAAGTATTATATACAAATTCCTTTTTTAGTATTAAATTTTGACAAGATTTTATCATTGACGGTTCTAAATAGAGGTGTTATTTTGCTTAAAATGCTCAAGACTGTTTAAAGAGATTTGCTCATTATTGCTATGATTACTTTTTGATATATACTTAATTAAACTTATTTGTAATATTTTTAAGAACATATTTTATTAAGATTTAAAGAAGATATTTCTATTTTTAATGCTCAGAAACCCTGTTTATGAAACTGGTTTGCTTAAAACTACTCGGAAACAATTGTTCATTTCGAGTATGATTTTTAACTATTCTCTACTAATAAACTTGTTATTTACATCTTTTCGAATGAAGTTACTTATTACGATAAATTATTCTGTCCGTTTTTTAGGAAGTTATTTTGAAAGCTAGTTTAGATTACACAAAGCAGAATAACATCCCTAGTTCTAAACAATTGATTTTTGGAGTATTAACAAATAATTTTATAAAATAAAAATTATATAATAATTAGAACGAGTATGTTTTGATTTTAACTTAGAGAATGGAGTATGACTTAATAAAATTTAAGTAAATGTACAAAAATAGATCAAAAATCATTTTAGCATCTAAATTTTATGCTAGACAGTTTAATACTTTTATATTTTACTTTCAGCAATTACTTAAATGATCTTAAATGATTAGGTTAAAATTTATAAATTCTTATCAACTAATTTTTAATTTTGTAATCAAAGCGCCCATACCCTATAGCAATTTAGTCATAAGGAGTTTTGAATTTTAAAGTTTACTGCATAATTAAACATGTGATTGTAACAATGATGCCAAAAAAAATTTGCAACCAATTTTCAAATCGAAAATCGATTCCCAAATTAGTAGTCGATTCTTAGAATCGTTTTCGGCTTCTATCCCTAAGCAAGCCAAAATTTAATATTAAAATGAATAGTATGTAAAAAGGAGAAGCAAAACATAATTTTTTTTATATGTTAACATAACTGAGCATTTCACAGTTGTAAAAAAAAAAAAAACAACAACAACAGACTGCAAAATCTAGTAGTGCCATCACAAGCATTATCAAAATATTTATGTTTAAAAAAAAAAAGCAATATCAAAATATTTATGTCTAAAAAAAAAAAACATTATCACATATCAAAATATTTTATGCATGAAAACATTTAAAATTAAATAGATAGATCAAATTTTAATATGACTATTTTTGATGAAGTATCCAATGATGAAAATAAAGTCCCATAATTTAATTTATTGTATTCAAATTCATTTGTTCATTTCGATCTACCCTATTCATCTCTTCACGAGTTATGGCCAAAGATATCGGGTCGACCGATGCAGTTCTAAGCATTTCATTGCGTTCACGCTCTCTAACCACATCCACTGGAACCCTTCTTATTACATCAAAAATTATGACGTTTTTGAAATTCTACTGAAGTGAACACTATAGTAAATATTTTATTATTAATGACTAAAGTATTTTCAATTTTTTTTAGCAATATATCTATGTAATTCTAAAACGGTATGATTTTGATTACACTGCTCTTCGAGATCGTCTAATAATTTTTGATAATCACTTTGAGATATTCCCATATTGTCGGCCAAATAAGTAAGGGATCCATAAAATGTTTTCGCACTCTCAAGTGACTAAAAATTAGTATTATTAAAAACATAGTATTTATACTAGTAATTTACACGGCATGTAATTGTAAATAAAGAAACTTACATATTCTCCATGCAACCCTCCCCATCCGCCTATTGGGCAAGTTGTTTTCTTGTGTTCAATATTAGTTAATTCATCGTTTGATTCAAGGTATTTAGGTATTTCTAAAAATATTGTGGGATCAAATTTTTTTTCTTTCATCTTCGTGTGAACTATGATATATTATAATTAGTTCTAAAAAATACAAAGGACATAAATTAATGAGATTTAATTATTTAAACTTACAAGCATCTTGAAGAATTGCTACAGATTTTCCTATGTTTTTCCACTTCATATTAGGTTCATGAATCTCAATCCACCCATTATGCTTCACAACACGTACTAATTCTTTAATTATATTAAAATATTGTTGTCTTGTAAATGAAGACCACATCGCTGCCATCTGAACGAAATCAAATGTCTTGTCAGGAAATGGTATTCCTTCTAGTAAATTATGTTTTATAAACCCAGCATTCGAAGGACGTTCATTTACAGGTAGAAAACCGTTCGATAAAATATCTATACCGACAAATGTTGAATTGGGAAAATCATATGCTAAATCAAGAACCCAAAAACCTGTTCCACACCTATTTTGAAAGAAGATGTTACCAACCATGATAGATTTTAGAATGTTACAATAAACACATACGTACCCAATATCGAGGACATTAGCTCCACCATTTGTTAGAATTTCTTCAACTGGAGAAGAAAAATTGCCTTTCCATACATGACGTCTTAATATATGAGTAAGCTCATTTCGCCTAAGTTCTATTTTATCAATTGGCAAAAGGTAATTTGCTTCATTAGAATTTATGAATTCCCTTCCGCCGATATATTCAAAAGGGTCTAATACTTCATTTATGCTTAATTTTGTAAAATTTTTATACTGATTTAAAATACATCCTCTGCTATAATTTGATTCTTTTTTTTCATTGGAATTTAACATTTTATTATTAAGCAACCAATTTTTATCTTTTAAATAAATCATTTTTAAATACAGAAATAAGGTTTTAAGCGCGTGCTGATGCATTGCGATTGTGATTATGATATGTAACAAGATTGCTATATCTATAATTGGATCTATTACTTGAATAGTTTAAATTTCTTTTTGTGTAATATACAGTATTACATTAATTACTTCTAATATTTTGAAAACAATTCACCTACGTACCATAGTTGTTGAAAGTATATCCCGATTACACAACATATGGGATCTTTGCTACGAAAATGACCTTTCGAGACTATTTAGATTTTATGAATAAAATTAAAATTTACCAGCGATCTAATAATACAATTTGAATAAGCTTTTTTTTTTTTTTATTATTATTTCATAAAGCCTAGCGAACTCGTAAATAAAAAAAAATTTTATTCAAATTAGATATAAAATCTAAAAAGTCTACTTCACCGACACCCATTTCATAGACATAACAATCAATTCCTAAACAAGCTCATTTCGTAGACAACTCATTTCACTGACAGCTCATTTCACCGACATTATTATCATTAGAATTGGGGTTATTGTTTAGGATTAGGGTTAGAGGAATTTATAAGAAATAAACTTGTCGGTGAAATGAGTTGTCTACGAAATGAGCTTGTATAGAAATTGATTGTCTGTGAAAAGTACATGTCGGTGAAATGTAATGTCTATGAAATGGGTGTTAGTGATACGTATCCTAAATACATATAATGTGCAAATTATACTTTTTGAGGACTATTATTGCACGACTTTTCTATTAACTGTTATATTAATACTGTTTATATTAATTATTCCAGTAGCTCGTACGTGTGTAACGCTATCTTTATCTGTTAGTATTGTGACAAATTGATAATATTTAGTTTATTGGATGTTTCGCTTCCAATAACTATATAATATTGGAGGTTTCAATTTTCTTTATCTCCTTGATTTGTAAATAGATAACCCTTTTCCTTACTTAGTATTGAATAGGCAATCTTGAGTGGAACTTGTACTTGATAAAATTTTGGAGGCTAGCTCTGGGATAGGGCAATTTGCCTTTTACATTGATCGTTAATACTTGTTTTCTAAATTCGTTAACGCGCATACGTGTAGTCTGAATACGTTCTAAGGGTAAAAATATTAGCATTTTCGAAGGTTCGGGTAACACAAACGCAGTAAACCAGGGATTAATCATTTTCACCATGTAGTTCGTGCTAACTTGAACAATATCGTCTAAACGTGTAATATAGGATATCTCCTTTACTTTTCGTTTTTCTATACCCAACATATTAAATCATTTTGCTTCGAATATTCTTATCGCACTTTATTATAAACTCGTCGAAAACATTACCTAAGATTAATCGATCCTCTTACAAAGATAGTTACAATATCATGTCACTCAGAGGTCATGTTATAATTAGGTACTAATAAAAAGTCTGAAGAAGAAACACACGTATAATAAGACCTAGCGTTACCTATATAAAAATTTTCACTATTTGTTCAATTGTTCTCAATGGGCTTCGCCTCAAGCTAAACCCAATATAGCATTTATTAAATGCTACTTTCACATGCGGAATCTTGCGGCTTAGCTTTGGGTCGGGTCATGGTTACGTTTCTCACGTGCCTTCGCTAGGTCACGTTTTTCCCTCACATTCAAGTGCCTACAGCTAGGTCACATTTTTCCCTCTCACAACGTACTGTACGCGGCACATCACTAGAGAAAGTGTCTATCACAAAAATAATTAACTGTATATATACTTTTTCTTTATTGATTAAAGTATGTGTGTGAGCAAATTTAATAAAGTAAAGAGAGGAATATTCAGTTGTGTTATTATTAGGGATTGGAACCGCCTAGACTTTCTTTAGTCGGTTAACCGCTTAATCGTATTAACCGTTTAACTCAGCTGGCATTAAGATAACCTTAACCATGATCAACAGCGCTGATTTAGATTCGCATGTCTATTTTTAAATTCTCGGCTTCTTTACTGGCCTATAAAACTAATTGATTCGACTCTAAATTCTTGTATGGTATGTAATAACTAAATATTGGAACCGTTTAATAGCATAAAAATAATTTCATAAATTCGAGCCGAATTATCATCCCTTTCAACAACCAACCTAAATTATCAAATATTTTACGTGAAATTCAAGTTATAAGATTAAGAATAATAACTTACATCTGTTTTCATAAATTCTGGGACACCATGAAAAATTGCACTTTCCCGAAATCTCCTTGATCTTGCCCTAAGATTCAATTAGCTTTTCGGAAACTATGTTACTGTTCTCAGAACTTCAATCAAGAGACAGCGACGTAGTTTTCGGTGATTCTTAGGACGAGATCGATGAGATTTCGGGAAAGAGAGTTTTATCAGAATTTATGAAAACAACTGTA
>CAJVPM010002150.1:0-10419 GCA_910592325.1 Scutellospora calospora | reverse complement strand
AGTTCAAAGACTACACTCTGCCTAGTTTAGGACTTTATTCCCCGCGCTGTTCAATATCTTTTTCTTGCTGGGTAGTTGGGGTTATTTCTTGTAGTCTTTTTCTGTTTACTCCATTTCGGTTTCAATGATCATCGGAAAGAGTGTGTTTTTGATAATGAAATACCAAAGTAATTATAATAACTAGGAACTAATAAAGAATAATAAAAAGATTTATTATTAAAGAAAGTAAAAAAGCATTAAATATAGCTCTCAAAAAGCTAGAACAAGAACTTATACTAGCAGAAAAGATTAAAAAAATCAAAGCAAAACAAAAAGAAACAGAATAATCTTCTATTGAAATAGTTTCAAAGTCTAAAAAAATAGAGTAAGCAATAACAGAAGTTATAGCTCAGAAGTCAGAAGCAGATCTCTTAAGTACAGTTAAAGAAAGTACTAAATCAACAAAAACAAAAAACATAACTAATTATACAGAATCAGTAATTACTTAAGAAATTAAATATCTAAACAGAAAATTAGTAAATAGTAACAAAACTGCAATTGAAATTCTGTTTATGGATGAGTAGGCAAGAGAACTAAATAAAATATTAACTATATAAGAGATTAACAACTTAGAGGCCTAGTTAACAATAAAAACAGAAGAAAATACAATTAATATAAAATTAGTAATAAATGAAGTAGAAGATTCATACTTCAAACAAAAAATATAGTACTTAAAGATATAGAAGATATACCTCTCAAAACTTTATAAATAGAAATTAACAACCTAAAGAAGTATTTTAAAAAGTAACTAAACTATGCAATTGCAAATTTTAAAGAATTTCAAAAAACCTTTCTGGAAGCTAATTAATGAGTACCTAATATAAACTTCTATAATAGAACAAGTGAATTCAGAGCAAAAATCACTGCTATTTTACTACTTGAGGAAACAAAAGAAGAATGAATTAAGTTTGTAAAAGAAATATTATATAGAAATAATCATATAAGTAAGATTACAGAATATTTTGAGAATAGAAATAACTGAGTTGTTATTAAATTTAACTGTCTTAAAGGTTTCAAACTCCTAAAAAACAGGTTTAAAAAAAAATGATCAAATAGTACAAGGTACTTTTTGATGAGTATAATGTACAAGAAGCCTATAATAATAATTCTACAAAGTCAGAAGAAAAGAGAAATAACCAACTAATAAAAGCTTTCAGAAAAACAAAAGAGGATATAGCAAAATCAGATATAATTACTATATAAGATCTACTAAATAGAGTCAAAAGAAAATATATTTTTGAGTTAGTATAGTGTTTTAGTAGAGTCAGATTCATAGAAATTATCATAGAAGTATATAGAAAAGTACATGCTGAAGTAGAATTTATACTAGTTACTACATATATAGAAAACTTAGAAGAAATATAATGCATCTCATTATTAAGTAAGTGTTTAGTCAGAATTATTTCAGAAAGAAATAATACAGAGTTGTTAAAAACATGAAACAAGTACTCTAGAAAAATTTTGAACTTATCAGTAGATACAAATAAGATACTTTTGTGGAGACAAGTAAGATAAACAGAAGTAAAAGTACTATACATCTTTAAGAATACTAATAACAATAATAAGAGGAGTATAACAGTCTATTTCTTAAATAAGGAAGACTGCATAAATAACTCAAAATATATAGTATTATACTTCAATGACAAACTTAAATGAGCTACAGTAAAAGCTAATGATAACAAAGATATAGAACTAATTACAGAAAATACTAATTTGCTAAGAGTATCTCAAGAAAGAAGTATGAAAAGCCTTGGAAAAATAAAAAAGTCAGAACAAGATATTAGTAAAAATTGTTCAAAACATGTATACAAAAAGGTATAGAGTAAAGAAAAAGAAAACTTATCATAAAAGAAGCATTCAGCAAGAGAAAAACACAAAAAGGAATATAATAAAAAGCAGAAAGGAATATACCTATAGATATAGATTATGAAAACTCAATTGATTATGAACTAAGAGATGCAAGTAGAATAAATGATTATAGATATAGAAAAAAAAAGCTAATATCTAGATAGTCAAATAAGTCTAGAAAAAACTGAGAATGTTAGCCTAAATATGAATGAAATATTAAGAAGTTTGCTAGCTATTGCAAAGAAAAAAGAATGAGTACTGAAAGCTAAGCATAGATATAGAAGTCAAATGACTTCTTATTGCTTCTAAAAGTTGTAGTAGTTGAATCACAAAAAGTTCTAGTTTTTCAAGAAAGAAAACTTAGAAACCAAAAAAGGATAAAAGAAATAGCAAACTAATATAAGAAATATGAAAAGAGAGACTTTAGAATTTTAAAATTAGGAATATATAATATTAATAGACTTAAAGTAAATAGTTATAAATTAGAATTGCTCTTAGAATAGATAAAGAAGAGAATATAGATATTATAGAAATTAGTGAAACAAATATCTCAGAGTACCAAAACAAATTCTTAATACTAAGAGATAGTAATTTTAAAGAGTTTTAAACTAAAGCAAATAAAAAAATATAAAGATCAGATATAGAGCTAGTAATCAGAAGGTACTAAGAAAAGCACATTGAGAAAATTAATAGATTTAGAAATTATTATATAAGTGTATTATTGATGTTTAAAAAAATAAGTAGTAATTATTAATATCTATATTCCACTAAATGATAAAGAAGAAAAGAAGAAAATCTAACAATTTATGATACAAAAGATCAGAGAGTATGAAAAAAACAAAGTTAAGGTAATAGTTATAGGTGATTTTAATGATATTAGATCTAGAGAGCTAAATTAAAACAAAGAAGTCTCAAGCAGAAAACAAGTATTCTTGCTACTTAGAAAACCCAGCTCTTGAAAACTTATTTAGACAGAGTTATCTATACAAAAAAGAATTTACCTAGTTGAACAGATTGTTTATTATAAGAATTGATTATATATAGATATTAAGTATGCTAAGTCAAAGCAGTATAAACTATGAAATTCCTCCTGCAGAACTTGTTTCAAAAAGCAATCACAGATTTGTAGTTGCAAAGTTAGGTATAGGTATTATATATAAAACAAAATTATTAGCTACTAAAAAGTGGCTAAAAGAAAAAAAAAGAATACTCAAACTAATCAAAATACAAAAAGAAGACTAGAAGTATTATAAAGAAAATTTAAGAAATCATTTTGAAGAAACTAAATCTTACAAATAATATAGAAGCACAAGAAGAAAGCTATAAAGACAAAAATATTAATAAAATTTAAAATATTATCTCTAGTAGTATTATTAGCTATATATTTGTAACACTACCTAGTTAAAAGATCTTAGCTTGTAGAACCTCTTTAAAAAAGACAAATAAAAGTGATAAAATCTCCAAAGATTTGAGATACTTAAGAAAAGTTTGTTATAATTATATAAAAAAAAAAGGCCTATTGATAATAGAGAAAGAGCAGTAACAAGCAAATAAAGTGTTTGCTAAACTGAATAATAAATATAATCTTCAAATAGAAGAGTAAACAGAAGAGTATTATTAAATAAGTTAGCAAAAGATCTCAAAAAATGTAGAAGTTACTTAATTTTAGAGTCTAACAAGAGAGAAAAAAGAAAAAAACAAATAAGATTAATGAATATATAGAAAGATATTATGAAGCAATACAGAAAAAGCTTAAACCTATATTCAATAGTCTTCTAAAAAGAATATTCAAAAAAATAAAAGTTGATAGAGTGATAAAGGTATTAGATAGTGAGAAAGTACTTCTAACAGAAGAAAAAGAAGTTCTAAATGAAGTTAAATTATATTTTATAATAAAATTTCATAAAAGAAATATTAAACAAAATAAACTAACTGAAAGATAGATTAGTACATACTACCTAATCAAAAAGTTAGATAGAGGTATCTATAGTAATCTTTTAGATAAAGTAATAGAAGAAGAATGGTATAATATACTTAGCAGAGCAAAGAATAAGTTTGTACTCAGTATTTCAGAGATTAGTTAATTTTTAATTAAGAAATCAGAACCTAAAGCACTAAGACTATACAGATTTCTAGCAGATTAATATATTACCAAAGGAGATATACTAGTAAAATGGAAAGTAAGCTAATATATCTAATTCCAAAAAATGAAGATTAGAATTACAACTTAGCAAATATGAGGCCAATTATTTACTAGAAGTATTTTATAAAACTGTAGTGAGAGTTATAACACAGAGACAAGATCTAATACTAGTTAGCAACAAAGTACTAAAAGCCAAATTATACTAGTCTCTCAGATAACAGTATAGCAAGCTTTATACATATTATGAATAATTTACTTGAAATATGTAACAAAAAAAACAAAGAAATATGAATTCTATTCCAGAATATAAAAAAAGCTTTCAATTCTGTAAGCTTGAAGATGATAGAAAAGGCTTTAAAAAGAATTAAAATTTCTGATACAATAATAAAATTTCTTATCAACCTCTACAATAAGAGAAAGATTAAAGTTATCACAAAGTTTAGCCTTACTAAAAAGATCAAAAAATAGTTATATCACTACTCATGTAATACATATTTTATAACCTATTGCTCTGTATAGTTTGTGAAGAAAAAGATTTTAGATACAAAATAGAACTCAGATAACCTAGTGATCTAAAAATAAACCAAAATTAGATATCAACCTAGTAATAAGAGATCTTAGCATATGCAGACAATACAACGTAGCTAGCAAGATTCAGAGAGAAGATATAGAAAATAGTTAATATTTCTACTGAGTTTTATAAACTAAATGATATAGAAATTAATAGCAAGAAATTAAAGCTATTAGTTTTAAATAGGAGCTATACAAATAAAAATAAAGATAGCATCCTTGAAATAATAATAGAAAAGTTTAAAGAGCCAGTACAAGCAAGATGAGGAAAGAAGTAATAAGACACCTTATAGTTTAGTTATCAGAGAAGAAAGGAAAAGAGTGTGATAAAAAGATTATTAAAAAAAAGTTGCAAAAATATGCAAAGCAATAATATAAAAAAAAGCTTCTGTGAGTTAACTAGTATATCTGAATAATAGTGTGTTTATGCTTAGTATTGAATACAGACTCTAAATAGTGTTTCTATTAAAAATAGCCTATAAATGAATTCAAAGGCTAATTTGAATATTAATCAAGAATAAGATAGGTTTAGCAAAGTTTGCTCTAAATAGTATATATAGTCATATAAAAATTCTAGATCTAAGAACAATTTAGCAGAACTAGCTAGTATATCATATTATAGAGTTAACAATACAACTCAACAAACAAGATAAAGTAGAACTTATTACAAGGTTAAAAATAAAAGAAGCATAGCTAAAATGTATATACACAGACAATATTCTTAATGATAGCAACAAATTAGATTGTACAAAACTTAAATTTAATCTTATATATAGAGTAATAAGTGAAAGGAAAGAATTAGATTTTAGTTTTCAAGAAAATAGCTACTATAGAAAAAACTTAGAGATATTAGGCCTTTGTATTTTGAGTTTGCTAGAAAAAAAAGAAGCTAATAGATATAGAGAGTATGATAATATGAATAGATTTACTATTGAGCAGTTAATAACAAGAAGTAGTAATAGGCTTTTGATATAGTAGCAACTAAAATATATTACAAGGTATAAGAAAGAGAATATAAACTGGTTTAATTTAAGTTTATAAAAGAAAAAGTACTAAATAACTCTAATATGAGGTTTTTTAAATAAATTATTATCTAACAGAGCTGAATTAGAATGCAATAAGATACAACAAACTTATAGTTTTTGCTAACAGAAGAAAAAGAGAGTGGATTATTTTTTAAAAAAGCAGAATTTTTGAGATAGACAAGGTTATAAAAAAGAAACACAATTGTATGATAATTGAATATTAGAAAATCAAACAGAATAATAACAGATTAAATATTCTAGCTAATAAGTATTAAGGTTGTATAATAGGCAAATGTAATGATACAAGCTATCTAACAAGATTAAAGTATAGTTTATAGCATTAGGTAATAGAAAAGGTAGTTAGCAAAGAAACTCACTAAATATTAAACTACTTTTATCTGTATTTACAATGCCAAAAGAAATAGTACAGAGAATAGAAGAATTAGTACATATTTAAGTAGAGATAAATGCTTTAGAACTAGAAAGAGTAGTAATTCAAAAAGTAATTAGTGATAAGAAATACAAGAAAGGCTAAGCAAAATTGCAAAAAAATTAAAAGATAAAACAGAACTAGATTTCTATACAAATAGATTACTTGTAATAGAATATGAAAAAATTAAAAGATTACAAGAATAGATATAGAATGAGTTATAGTTAGTATGAGACTAGTAAAAGTAGTATTAGTTTTAAAAGTAGAATAATGGATTAGCTCTCTTCAACTTGAGCTAAACTAGATGCAATTTGGATAGCCTTGCTAGTAGCTCACTCAGAATCTAAAGTAAGAATATTTTCAGATAGAAAAGCTAAAATAGAAGAAATACAAGGTCACAAAAGACATACAAATATAAGAAATATCTTTAAAACTAAGAATCATAGTCTAATTAACCAAATTATAGATTGTTATAAAACTAAAGATATTAACTTGAAGCTGATTAAGATAAAGGGATATAGTATGAATCTTTGGAATCATAAGGCAAACAAACTTGCAAAGAAGAGCTTTTTATCTAACTTAATATTAGAAGTTTAAGATGAGAAAACAAGCAGAATAAGAATCATATTACTTTAGAGAGACAAATTAATAAATAACTCTATAGATCATTCGTTAATCTAACTATAGCCACAGCTTACAAATATGAATGAGCAGATTTTAATAATATTAAACTATTATTAAATTAAAGGTTTAACTCTTTAAAAAGTAAAAGTTTTAATTGAAGGAATACTTAGAATATATTAAAAAAACTTCAAAGAAAGAGATATACTAATATCAAAAAAAGCAAAGTACTAATCTTTAGAATAAAATGCATAAACA
The DNA here is from genome assembly GCA_910592325.1 of Scutellospora calospora. Taxonomy (NCBI): domain Eukaryota; kingdom Fungi; phylum Glomeromycota; class Glomeromycetes; order Diversisporales; family Gigasporaceae; genus Scutellospora; species Scutellospora calospora. Next base: position 3,485 of record CAJVPM010002150.1, on the reverse strand, counting down.
AGCTACTACTGACTAAAGATTTATGCTTTTAAAAGAATCTTGAGCTCTATAAAAGCAAAACCTGTATCATATGCTTTACAAAAGAAGAGTTTTTAAAGTATATTACTAAGTATTAAGTTTATTAAATAATATAGAAAAGGATAGAAGAATTTATTACAGAAGAGCTAGGCTCAAAAATTTATAATAAGTAGAATATACTAGTATCAAATCTAACTTTAAAAAGAATATTTTAGGACAAGATATAGCAGAGACATTAAACAAAAGAAAACTATATATATAAGAATTAATAAGTATTAATCTTACAACTGAGGTTAAAAAGATTTTAGAATCAAGCTCAAAAGCTAACAGAGCTATATGTTAGTTTATAAAGCTTTTCTGATCTAACTTTTTTGAGAGATTATAGAAATTTTATTATAAGGTTATAGCAGAATAGGAGAACAAAAACAAGATCAGTATTAAAGAAAAACAAAGAAGATCCAAATAAAAGCATAAGAAGATCTCTAAGAGTAATTTAGTGAATAAAAAAACTAAAATTCAAACAAGGACAATTATGAAAAATCTATCAAAGATAAAAAAGAAAGATATCAACATATAGCTAAGACCAAAATTAAAAATTAAATAAAAGGAGGTTTTAAAGAAAGTTGACTAAGTTTCAAAAATAATTATAGAATCTTGATGTAGATGCAAAGAAGCTTTCTGTAGATCATAGGAGTATAGTTTTGCTTAGGCAAACTGCTTATGTAGAAGAGAAATTACTTTTGTAGCAGATTATACTTAGGCATCTAGAGCAGCTAATGAGTTTAGTATTAAACAAAAAGAGAAGATTTGTAGCTAGTTTAGATTAGAGTATATTTTTGTAATAACAATATATATTTGTTTTTTCTTAATAAATAAAAAGCAAGATCGCCTAATTTAAAAAAAAAATAGATAGATTCAAGTTATAATAATTTAGTAGTGATTATAAGATAAAGTTCTCTGTTATCAAATAAAAATATTAGTAATTAAAGAAAATTAGATTCTTTGCTTTAGATAATAAAGTAATTAAGATACATATTAGCAACTTAATATTTATATAAAAAGAAATTTAAATAATTAAGTTCTATAATTATAAAATACTAAATCTTAATAATTTTTAACAAGAAAAAAAATTTAATAAGTTCTTTACAAGCTAATATATAGATATAAGGAATATTATATATAATTATATATAATATATTTATTTATAGAAACTAATAATATAATTACTAATATAGTTTGCAACTTAATATATTCTAGTTTAAAAGAAAACTATTACAAAACTATTCTAATTATTCTTGTATCTTTTTTTTCTAGTATTAGAATAAGTATTAGAATAATTTAACATATTTTGAAATTAGTTTTTAAAGAATATTTTATTATTAATTTTTTTTTTTTTTTTTGTTAAAAGTAGCTTATATTGCCAAAAGAATTTTTTAGAGTTGCAAACAGGATTATATATTGATAATTCCTACTATTAGTAATTATATGAAGATTGTATAACAAGCCACACATACAACTTTAGTTATTGTCTATTTTAAGTAGTCTACTGCATAGATATTAGACTATCTAATTAGTTCTATACTATGCTACTATATCTGTAATCTGCCTGTAAGTTATTTATTTAAACACTCTGTTTATTAATATATACAGATCTAACCTAACATTACTACAACATCTAACTATTTAAACCAGCTAGCTCATTATAAATCTATTTATCCAGAACAGTTTAAATTCTCTTAAGATACATTATATCAAATATATTGCAGAGCTAGTTAACTTTAAAACAAACCTATTAGAGTAATCTATATCTATTTTATTTTATTTTTTTTATTTTTTTTTTTTTTAACAAATGACCTCTTTGGCTATATATTTTATTAAATGTTATTATAATTAATTACAAGTAATGATTACAACATATTTAACTACATATGCAACCTTAGGACTAATTTATCCTCGAGATATACTTGACTAAGACTTTATAACCCGTATTTATATTATCTTAGGTTTTTGTTACACTACGACTTATCCATTTTAAGGTTCTTACTATATTTCCCGTATCTCCCATGCTTTCACAAAGCTACTTCCCAATAGGTGGTTATCCATTACAGATATTTCGGCATCGTGATCCTCATGGTCACTTCCTGATTAGGTATTCTGGCTTAAAGGTGTCTGTTATCAACATTTACACAATGCTGAGACACGAAAGCACTTATATTATGTCGAGTTGTGTTCACATGCTATGTTTATACACCTTTTTGAGAACTCCCATGTGTTAGTAAGTACAGGCTATGTTTCATAATCTGGATATTACTCCCAACTAGGTTTGTAATACATAGTACTACTTCTAGCTTTCTTCAGAAGAGGTTGGTGTTTAATATTGGTACGCTCTTGTGTACTTTGTCATATTGCTACTACCAGCTCGGTGCTTCCAGCCATTTCGGATTATTACATATCCTCAGCATATGAACTACCTACTCTGCAGCAGGAACCTACCCCTTTTAAGTTTTTGTGTTTGCCAGAGGTGTTCCGTATTCGGTAAGGCCAATATCTTACCACTTAATCGTATCTTGTGTAATCCCTGCTTCTCTCACTACTCAGTTAGTTATCATGTAACCCTCCCAAGCAATTCCGTTATACCGCGTAACAATGTTGGTTTCTGCCATACTCTTGCCAATATGAACTTACTTTTTCGCGCTACTGTGTAACCAACTTCTGTAACACCGACTATCACACATAGTGCCATCTCTCCACAAGATAGAGTCACTTCCAATAATTCCTATTCTGAATGTCATACTTCACTTGGACTTCTCACGGGGCTTCACATTCGACTATTGACTCCTTAAATAAGGTTACAGAGTATTTTTCACCTCTAGTCGGTCTTGAACCATTGACCTTGTCCGTGAAGGGTTAGCAGCTTAACCACTAAGCTACGGGTACCAGACCCTAAAATAAAGCTAATATTATACTAGTTCTTTTTGCTTTAAGTAATGAGAGCCAGTTATTTAATAAATTTTTAAGATATTAGCTATAGAATATTCTTATACTTTAGTTAATATATAATATAAAAGAGCAAGTTATAAAATATAAAACTATACTATCTAGATATAAAATTATATATAGAACAACTTTACTTAAGTTACCAAGTATAATTTATTTAATAGATTTTAAGATATTATAAATTTTTTTTAAGAAATTTAGTACAAGTAATTATCAAAAAAAGTTAATGATTTATATCTATTCTTTTTTTAGATTTTTATAGTATAACAATTGCTATTTGTATATTATATATATATACATATAGTAATACAAAGTATTAGAAAAGCCAATTAAAATTTAATATCAGATATAACATGCTTTTTTTTTTTTAAATTTCAACCTTGCAGGTTGAGATGAGGTCTTGCCTCTATCTTTATTTGAGTAAAATATAGTTAGGAGTTTACATGAAACTACCTGATAATAAATTACAT
>CAJVPM010002149.1:0-10419 GCA_910592325.1 Scutellospora calospora | reverse complement strand
TAAGCCTTCTTTTACTAACTTCGTCGACAAAGAACTTTGTCCTAAAAGTTCTTTACTAAAATTTTTTATATAAGGGCACCACCTCCTGCCAGTTATCTTATATAATATTGCTTCTAGCTTGCATGCTGAATATACAAAGGAGTCCCTAAGGAGAAGTAAAAACCTAGTTAACCTTTGTAAAAACCGTTGTTGTAAAAGAGTCTTCTTCATCGTCTCCAACAAAATTTTTGTTTTTTTGCTTTTTCAAATTTTTTGGGAAAAAGGATCGTCAGAAAGAGTTGAGAAGAATAGGATTTTATAAATTATAAAAGTATAATTTATTATGTTTTTTATATAAAAATGAAATCTTTTTTTTCTTTACACTTATAAAAATTTTATATAGTTAAAAAAAATAAAATATAAATATTTTCTTATTTACTAAACCAATTTTAATAATTTTTTTATATTATATATAAAAAAGTTTTCTTTATATTTTTTATTAAAAAAATAAAGTATATTACTATAATAAATTGTAATAATTCGCAAAATAGACTCTTTCCATAGATCATTTCAACTATTTTTTGAGCTAAGACAAAAATGCATTTTTCTAAGAAACAGTATTAAGAAACAATACAAGAGTCACTAAGCAAAAGGAAAGAGTACTAGAAGTTACATATAATAGAAAGAGAAATTTAGAAAACTCTAAAAATAACTAGAAGAAAATATAGTTTTTAAAGAAAAGTCATAAAAATTTTAGAAAAAGTAGAGAATTGGATTTATCCTGTTTTACAGATTCTTCATTATAATACAAGAGATACAAAACAAGGTAAACAAACTACACATAGACAGATCATTAATTTGATATATCATGTAGTAGCTAATAGAAGAGAAGTATATATTATCTAAACTAAATATAATACAGGCAAACAGAAAAAATTCTAGAGTTTTTCACAAAAAGTAAAAGTTTTTCTAAAAAGAAAAAGTAAAGCAAAATTAACTACAATGTCAGCAGATAAATCTTATAATTATACAAGGCAACTAGAAGAAAACTATGTGACATATAAGAAAAAGATAGCAAGCTTTAAAGTGATATTTAAAGAAGAAGAACTACAAAAACTCTCTAGTATAATTGAGAGTATAGAAAAAAGTAGAGAGCAAATAGATGAATTTATTTCTAAAATTACAGGAATAAATACTAGAATCATTACAGTAATTAGAAATTAGTATAGAATAATAAAAAAGATCATCATTAAGAAAGGCAAAGAGGTACTAAATGCAGCTCTAAAGGAACTCAAACAGGAACTTGTAATTACTACAGAGGCCAAAAATAGCAAGATAAATCTTAAAGAAAATGAAAATACACTAGTACTAGATAATTTGCAATCCAAAATAACCTTGTAAATAGAGACTGAGCTAGCAAACTAGAAGATAGATACAGAGCCTTCAAAGACTAACTTAACATTTGCAAAATTGACAAATATAGAAAATATAGAGTATAATACAAATTCTGTAATCTCTAAAGAAATTAAGTATATAAATAGGAAAACTGCAATGAGTAACAAAATAGCAGTTGATATTCTATTTATGGAAAGAAATATAGAAGAAGCCCAAGAAGTATCTAACTCACAAAAAAGTAGTATAGTAGAATACATGTTAATAACAAACTGTGAAACTAATTCAGTTAGCATTGAGCCTACGAAGAATGAGTCTGAAGACTTAGCTTTATATACAAGAGATATAATACTTAAAGATATAGTAAATACTTCACTGAAAACTTCACAAAAAGAAATTAATGACCTAAAGGAATATTAGAAAAAGCAATTAGATTATATAGTTGCAAATTATAAAGAACTACAGAAATCTTACTTGAAGATAGTCTGTAGGCTTCTAATAAAAATACTTATAAAAAAGTAGGAGTATATAGAGCAAAAATCTTATCTATTTCATTTCCTGAGAAATCAAAAGAAGAATGAATCAAATTCATAAAAAGAACTCTATACAAAAGTAATTATATAGATAAAATTATAGAGTACTTTGAAAACAGAAATAGTTAGGTAGCATCAACTTCAATTATCTTAAAGTTTAAATATCTTGAGAGAGAAAATTAAGAAAAAAAAGATTGAATAGTATAATATAATCTTCGATAATTACAAAGCTATAAAAAATCCAGAAGTCACTTCTAAAAAGCTACTAAAATCAAAAGGTACACAACTCAAGGAAAAAGTCTCTGAACAGAAGGTTGTTAAATCCTTAGCTATAAAAAACAAGACCAGTACTTAGTTTGAAAAATTAGTAGATGAAAAGAAAAAAGATATAGCTAAAGCAAACTTAATCACAGTATAGGACCTTCCAAAATGAGTAAAGAGAATACATATGTTTGAATCTGTATATTATCTCAAATAAGTTAGTCATATTAAGATAATCAGAGAAACATATAAAAAAACACAAGCAGAAGTTGAATTCATGCCAAATGCTACTTTTATAAATGACCTTATAGACATATAGTGTATCTTCTTATTAAGTAACTGTCTAGTAAGAGTTATACTAAATAAAAACAATATAGAATTACTCAGAACATGAAATAAATTCTTTAGAAAAATTCTAGATCTACCAGAGAATGCTAATGAGATACTACTATAGAAAAAGGTCAGATAAACAGATGCTAAAGTATTGCATATTTTTAAAAATACAAATAATAATAACAAGAGAAGTGTAATAGTGTATTTTGTAAATAAAACTAATCTGCTAGCTAGTTCAAGGTTTTTAGTGTACTATTATGATAATAAACTGAAATAGGTAGTAGTAGAAAGTAACAACTCTGAAGAGAAGGAGTACATTGGAGCAAGCAAGATAGCACTAGATGAAGTGCAAAAGTTAAACTCTAAAAGTTTAGAAAAGGGTAAGGAAATAGAACAAGATCCAGGAGAAGGCTGCTCAAAGTATGTATATAGAGAACAGGAATATAAAGAAAAAGAGTTAATATCACAAGAATATTATGCAAAATATAGTAGCTATAAGAGTGAGTAAGAAAATAAATTAGGAAGGAGAACATTCTTAGACACGGATGATATTAGCTCAGAGTTTTCAAAATGTAGTAGTATACTAAGAACAAGCAATTACAGAAATAGAAATAGAAGGAGTTAGTAGTTTCCAAGATATGAAGGACTTCAATATAGCAAAAGTAATAGGTTAAGTATGAGTGAAGTTCTAAGGAGTTTGCTCATACTTGCAGAAAAAGAAGAATACTCTTCTAAAAGTAGAAACAGATGCAGGAGTTACAGAACTCCTAATTACTTCTAAATTGTAGCACTAGTTAAATTACAATATATTCAGATTTTTCAAGAAGGAAAACTTAAAAATTAGCAATAAGCAAGAGATTTCATCAGAAAATTTTTAAAAAAGATTATAATCAATTATAAGCTTTAAGCTAATTATAATTGATTATAATTGATATTAATCAATTATAATCGATTATAATTAATTAATATTAATTATAATTGATTATAATTGATTAATATTAATTATAATCGATTATAATTAGTCTGAAGCTTATAATTGATTATAATCTTTTTTAAAAATTTTCTAATGTTAAAAAACTAAGAGCAAAAGCATAATATAAGGAGAAGTAGGAGTCAATTAAAAGGAATAGCAATATAAGAAGCAAATATGAACTTTAGAACAATTAAGGTAGCAACTCATAATATTAATAGAATTAAAGGCAATAATGCAAAAGTAGAGTTACTAGCAGAATGAGCAAATGAACAAAGAGTTGATATTATAAGGATAAATAAATTCAACATAAGTGAATGTCAAGACAAATTTATACTAGAAAACAATTTAAGATTCCTGAGCTTCTGAACTTCAGTTTAAAAGAACAAAACTAAAGGCTTAGAAGTAGGCTTCTAATAAACAAATACTGAGAAAAGCATATAGACAGTATATTAAAATATAGTAGCTACTATATAGATATTTTGTTAGTTTTTAAAGTAGTCAAAATACTAGTAGTGATAGTATATATTCTACCTAGTGACAAAGCTATTAAGAAACTTTTACAACAATATATTATAAAAAAGATTTGAGAAAGTGAGAGAAGAAATATTAAAGTCATTATTATAGGTGATTTTAATGATATTTGCTCAAATTTTTTAGATCAGAATAATACAGAATTAAAAAGAAAACAAACACTTTCAATTCTAGCTTGGTTAGAAAGCTCAATATTTGAAGCTGTATTTAAGAAGATTTATCTATACAAAAAGAAATTCATATAGTCAAATAGAAAGCTTAGCTTAAAGATTGATTATATTTGGACCTCCAAAAACTTAAGTCAAGGCCTAATTAATTGTAAAATCATAGAAGCAGAATATATCACAGGTAGTGATTACAAGATTGTTTTAGCATAATTTATTACAGGCTTTAGCTAAAATAGCAGATCAGTTGCAGAAAACAAGAGATTGAAAGGAAAGAGACATATCCTGAAACTTAAGAAGGCAATTGACAAAGAGTAGGATGTGATAAAACAAATTTAGACAAACTGCTTAATAGAGAATATGCTTCTGATTCTTAAGGCTCTCTTATAACAGAGGTGTATAAGAGAAAAAACCTAGATAAGCTATAGGATACTGTCTCAAATTGCATCCTTAAAAGTATATACAAGTCATTGCTAAATAAAGAAATATATATAAGATCTCCTTCTATCAAAGCAAATAGTAATAGTATCAAAATACTCAAGGATCTTAGAGTAATAAGCAAATTATATCACTTATGTTCAGAAAAGCAGAGAAAGCTTATTGAGACAGAGAAAAAAAATAAATGATCAGCTATAATCAATAAAATAAATGAAAAACTAGATATAATAATAGAAGAATTAATAGAAGAAAGTTAGACAAAAAAAAAAGCTAAAGATCTTAAAACATAGTAGAAGTTCATTTACATAAAAGTATAGTATGAAAGGAGAAAAGAAGATCTGTATAATATTAATGAAGCAGTTAATAGCAGATATGCTACAATACAGAATAAGCTTAAGCATATGTTAAGTAGCTTACTAGAGAGATCATTGAATAGAATCAAACTTAACAGAGTTAGAGTTGATAATAAAATAGACTTTTCTTTACTTACAGAAGAAAATAAGATTAAAGCAGAAGTAAGATCTCATTTCATAAATTAGTTTCGCAAACATAAAATAGATATCAGCAAATTAAATCAGAAATGGAGCTAAGCATATCAGCCTATAGAAGAGATTAATGAGAATATCTATAAGTCTCTTAATGAAGAAGTTTTACTACAAGAGTAACAAGAAGTATTTAGAGATATAAAACCAAATTTAGTTCTAGGTTCATTTGGAATTAGCTATCCTCTAATAAAGAAAGCAGAAAATCTAGCACAAAAAATATTCCTAATACTAGCAAACAAATACATAAAAAAAAGAAATATTCTGATGAAATAGAAAGTTAGTCAATTATATCTAATACTGAAAAGAAAGGATTAGAATTATAATTTATCAAATATTAGACCTATTATTCTACTTGAAATATTTTGAAAGCTAGTAGTTTGAGTGGTAGACAAAAGACTAAACAAGGTTCTCATAAGGTACAATATTTTGAAAAGTCTAAATTATACTAGATTATCTGACTGTAGTACTAGTAGTCATATCTATATTATGAACAACTTTATTGAAGAAGCTAGAGAGAAGAATAAGAAAATATGAATACTTTTTCAAGATATGAAAAAAGCTTTTAATTTAGTTAGTCTAACTATGTTAGAAAAAGCATTGAAATGAATAAAGATTTCAGCTAGAACAATAAAATTTTTGCTGAGTCTCTTCGATATGAGGAAAATAAAAGTCATAATAAGCTATGAGCTAATACTAGAGTTTTCAGCAGAAGATAGCCTTGACTAAGGTAAAGTAGTATCACCTCTACTATAGTGTATCTTCTATAACCTTCTGCTATACATAATCCAAAACCAAGTGAGAATCAGTTATGAAATAAGTCTCGAGTAGTCTGTAAACTTAGAGTAAAATAAAACTTAAAAACAGAGCTAGAGACAAAACATATTAGCATATGCTAACAATACAATATAGATTACAAAGTTAAAGAAAAAACTTTAGAAATTATTGAAATATCTAATAACTTCTATAAACTTAATAATATAGAGATAAATAGAAAGAAATTAGATGCAGATCATTTGGTCACAAAATTGAGCTAAAGGTTACTACATAGAAAAACTACTAAACTCACTAATTAATACTCTTTAGCATACTAAGAAAAGAGATACAGAAGGCAAAACTATATATAAAAAAGCAGAAGAGTAGAAAAACCTGAACTTAAAAAGTGATCTAGAAGAAGTTTAGACAAAAATTATCATGAAAAAAACTTTTTTGCGAACAAAACTAGAAATCTCAAAATACTCTAAAATGCAGATTATCTATATAACACAAACATGTGTAAAGCAGATAAATAAACAAACATATTGCTAAAATATGTATCACATGTTGAAAAGCAAAGATGAATCATATAAGACTAGAACTGGATAGTTCATAGGCAAACTGGTTAAACTCAAAGGAAATTTCAAAAAAAGACGAAGTTATTTCTAGAAACAGTACTCAAAAAATCTGATTAAAAAGAGAGTAATCAACAAACAAAACATAGAGTATAGACAGAGCTAGCAACTACAAATCCAAATTAGACAGATATGTGGAACAGAAAGAAAGCGATCAGTCTTGTAGAAGTAGTAACTAAAGAGTATAGCAAAGAAATAATAGCAGAAGGTAGCAGATCAGTAATAGGTCTAGAAGATTATATAGATAAGATAATTGCAAAAATATTAGAAGTAGATAGTGATATAGTAACAGTGGCAAGAGAATAGAGAAAAGTTATAGAAAGAGCAGCAATAACAGAAGGAATTAATAAAGTGATAAGTATACTAGGTCAAGAAGTCAAGTACAAAATAGTAGCAAATGATAATTTAAGAGTACAAGAAAGCAAGTCAGATATAGAGATGATATATTAATCAGATTCAAATAGTATAACAAGTAATATAATAAACTCAAAAATGGAAGTAGAAAAAACCCAATTAGCAGAAAACAAGAGAACTGAAGAATGACCAAGTCAAATAGAAGAAGTTCAAGAGACTAAAGAAGAAGAAAACAGTACAACATATAAAGAACAATAATATATTACCACAAAAGAATCAGAAGATGATCTATTCCCTACAGAATCAGACTCATCATTAGAAAAAAATATTTGGCACCAAACAAAGATAGGTACGAAAGAAAAGAAACAATAAGAGCCAAAGTAGCAGCTATTAAAGTATTAGAAACAATGAGAAACATAGAGAAAGATCACTCAGATGGTTAATAGGAAGAAATGTGTATTTGAAAGAAATTACAGAAAAGTTTAAACATGATAATCTCTAGTGCATAGTGACTTTTGATTGTATTAAAAGCTATGAAAAAGCAAAGAAAAAGTTAGAAAACAAAAAAGAAGAATATAAACAAGCTAATCTCCTTCTAGAAGGAAATAAAGAACAAGAAGAACTGAATAAAATAGCAGGAAATCAAGACACAAGAAACTTAGCTCAAGAGGGTTAAGAAACAAAAAGAAAAAGAGAAGCACAAGCAGAAAAAGAACTTAAAGAAGTTTTTGTAAAAAGAGGAGAGAAGGTAGAAACTAATATACATGAGTGAGATCCTCCTAAAAAGAAAGAAACTACAATATACCAAGCTAGCAAAAACCTAAACTCATTAAAGGATAACAACAAAATTACAGTTTAGGACCTACTAGTTTAGGCTAGAAGAACACAGGTTTTTAAAATAGTTCACTTTCTAGAAAGAGTAGAGCATATCAAAATGATTAAAAGTGCTTCAAACAAAACAAGAGCAGAAGTAGAGCTTAAAACAGACACCTTTAATAAAAAGAAAATAAATAAAATCTGATGTCTGCTATTTGCGAATAAAATACTAATAAGAATATTAATAGGTACTAACAACTTATCCTTGCTTCGCACAAGAAATAGATTTAGCAAAAGGTTACTAGACTTATTAGAAAATATGAACGAAGTATTTCTGTAGAGACAAATAAAAAGATTAGAAGCTAAAGCGATACATATCTTCAAGAACTCTAACAACAACAACATGAGAAGTGCAACAGTTTACTTTGAAAAGGAAGAAGACATGTTAAATTGCTCTAAATTCTCACTATCATATTATGATAATAAGTTAAGATGAGCAAATTTAACAAGATATGAAGCAGATACAGGAAATGGAAAAGTTACAAACTATGAAGAGCTAGAAGCTTACAGAAGAAGTAGCACAAAAAGCCTCATAATAGAGAAAAATATTGAACAAGACCAAGAGGCTTCCAGAAGGCTTATGCTAAGCAAAGAAGAAATATCAAATAGTATGAAGCAAATAGGAAAAACTTCGCAGATAAATGCGTATTCAGAAAAAAAGAGAAGAGAAATACAAGAAGGCAAAAAGAAAAAAGTTAATCATGAAGCATCTAGCAGTATACTAGCATCCCAAAAACAGATTATAGACCCAGAAAATGCTTATGATTACATGCTACAACTTATAAGAAGTCTTGAAGAAAAATTCAGTATATGAAGTGGGAAGCTCCAAATCGCTTCTAACAGGCATACCAGTTGAATTAATAGAAATAGACAATGAAGCTAACTGTCTTAACACAGAGAATCCTTCTGAAAGGAAGGAAAAAGGAGTTGCAGTAAAGAATTTCCAAACATTAAAAGTAGCATTATATAATATTAATAGGATAAAAGGAAACTTCATGAAATTGGAGTTACTATTGAACTGAGCAAGCAAAGAAAATGTTAATATAATTAGAATTAATGAAACAAACACAACAGATAGACAAAACAATTTTAATTTAAAGAATCAAAACAATTACATGAGTATATAGTTTAACACAGAAGAAAACAAGAAGAAAGGTTCTGGTATTAGTCTAATAATCTGTAAAAAATGAAAAAAACATCTAAGCCAAATGAAAAGAAGAAACACATATTATTTAGAAGTACTTTTTGTATTCAAAAGGCATAAAGTACTAGTCTTAGTAATATATATACCACATAATGATTCAAAGACTAGAAAAGATATTCAGCAACAGGTCATTAAAAGAATATTTGAATGTCAAAGTAAAGAAAAAGCTACAAAAGTCATAATACTAGAAGACTTTAATGATATTCGATATAGAAAGCTAGATTAGAACAGAGAAAACTCCAGATGAACTCAAAAACTCCTACTCCTGAAATGGCTTGAAAACTCTAATATGATTGATATATTCAGGAAATTACACCCTTACGAAAAGAAATTTATAAGAAAAAATAATTAAGTAAAGTCTAGAATCGACTATATCTAGATATCTAAGGATCTAGGCCAAGGTCTTACCTATTGCAATATACTAGAAGCAGATATAGTCACAAACAGTAATTATGCTATTGTAATCACAAAAATACTAACAGACATAAAAAAGAAAGCTAGATCTCTGGCCTGCGAAAAAAGATTTAAAAGAAAAAGATAGTTATTCCTTCTTGACAAAGCAACAGAAGAAAACTAAGAGGATTATAAAACAAAACTAGACAGCTTACTTAAGAAGAAGCTGAATATTACAAAAGACGAGTATGATCTAGCTTACTTAGAATACTAAACAAAGATAATTTGTGAGATATAATCGCAACAAGTATAATCAAGTGCATAAGATCAACTCTCTTAGGAAAGAAGTTTATAGTAGGAAAACCTACTGCAAGAAAAAAAAAAGAGAGCAATAATATTAAGAAAGACCTAAAGATAATTGGAAACATATGTCAACAATACTCATTAAAAATAGATCAGCACATCGATAATATAGACAAGTACTCAATAAATACAAAAATAGCAAGAATAAATAGCCTGTATGAAACAGAAATAGAAGAGCTCTCTGAAAGCATATAGTCCAAAAAAAGATATGAAGAGCTAAAGGTATAGTAGAAGATTATATATTTAAAAGCTTAGCAAACAAGAAAGAAAGAGGATACTGAAGAAATTAATAAAGCAGTTGAACAATGCTATGAAGCAATACAAGAAGAACTCAAACATATGATAAGTAGCTTTCTTGAAAGATCTTCTAAACAAGTAGTTATAAACAGAATCGTTAAGAAAGACAATTCAGATATAGTACTAGTGAACCAGAAAAAAGAAGTACTAGAGGAAGTAAAAAACTATTTCAAAAAGCAATTCTGTAAAAGAAATACTTATGCTTCAGATATGCCAATCAGATAGAAAAAAGTATACAACCTACTTGAAAAAGTAGACAATATAATATACAATAGTTTAGAAGATAGATCTCTGAAGAAAAATGTACTGGTTGAAAAGGTGAAATTTGACCTCTAATCGAAGGTTGAATTTCAAATTTTTGGTTGAATTCAGGTCGAATCAGCCAAAAAATTTGA
>CAJVPM010002148.1:0-10421 GCA_910592325.1 Scutellospora calospora | reverse complement strand
TATCTATATACCATCTGATACTTTGGATTTTATACTTGTTCTCTATGCAATTATTTCAGATTTTGCTCCATTAATCTCTATATCATTTAGCTTAAAGAACTCATTAGATATATTTATAATGTTCTGCAGTGAGTCTTTAGATGATACGACCTATGTAGTATCATCTGCATAAGCTAGTGCTAAGACCTTAATAGTTTTCTTCTTTGCAATATTTTTACTTATATCTGATGGCTAATTCAGATACATTTGGTATCCTAGTTTTGCTTGTTGTATACGAACTAGTAGTAGATTATAAAAAATTCTCTACATCAGAAGTGAGATAACTTCCCCTTGGTCTATCCCATCTCCTGCTGTAAAGAAACTCATTGGTCTACTATCTGTGATTACTCTGATTTCATAGTCTTTGTATAGATGCTTAATGAACGTGATCAGCTTTTTAGGAAACTTTATCCTTTTCATAGCAAGTTCGAGTACTATCATGCTAACTGAATCAAATACTTTCTCCATATCTTGGAATGCTATTCAAAGCTCACTGTTTTTTTGTTTAGCATCTTCGATTACATTATTTAAGATATATATTGGAGCTATTGTGCTTTCTTTAGGTAGTCCTGCGAAGTTTGCACCTTTGAGTATATTCTTTTGACTTATTATTTTGTATAGTCTTTTCTAGACAATTCTTACTACTAGCTTTCTAAACGTTTTAAGTAACATAATAGGTTATGTAGCTGCTAGATTATATTTCCAGTTGGTACTCTTTGGAATTAGGTAGATTTGGCCAAGTTTCTACTTCTTTGAAAACTTTTCTTCTAGAATAACCCTGTTTACAAACTCTATCAGTCGTCTTTTGCTTTCATTGTTTATATTTTTGATTAGCTTGTAACTAATGCCTGATATTCTTGGTGCAGTATCTTTTTGTAGTATGTTTATTACTTTATTTTATTCTTTTTCTGTAATTTCTTCTATGACTAGTTTGTATCATTCTTCTCTGATGCTATCTTGCTCTTTGTATATTTCTTTTCACTTGTTATTTATTTCATCGAATTTGTGTTCTTTTTGTCTAAACTGGTTCTAGAAGTATCTCACTACCTTTTCCTTAATCTCTTCTTCTTCTGTTTTTAATGTTGCATTTACGAACTTTTCTTTGCTATTAAATAATACTTTGTCTAAAACAATTTTGCTATGGTGTCATTCTAATAAACTTTTAAATATTTTCTTTAGATTTGCTGTATCTATTATGAATCTTCTCTCAATATATTCACTAATTTTTTTTTCTTTCTCTACTTTAATTTCTATTCTTGCTCTTTCTTTTAGTATATTCCACTATTCTTTAATTTTTATGCACTATTCTTTTTCTTACTTACCTTGTAGCTTAGGTATTTGCATATTGTATTCACTGTTTAAATGCCTAATTCATGTATTATAAAGCATTTCATCTATTTCTTCTATACCTTTCTCTAGGCTATTTATCTCCTTTCTGAACAATTTTCTGAGTATCTTTGCTCTGCTATATATTAATAACTTTGATTTTTTTTTTGAATCTGGCTCTTTGTATTTTGAGTTTTCGTTGATGGAATATACTCATTTGCTGCTACTGTAATTACTTTTACTATTGTATCCCAACTATCATCAATACTTTTCTTTTCTGCATTTTCTATTCTACTCTTTTGTTTTTCTTATCTTCTTTCTGTATTTCGAAATACTTGTTCAACTTTAAGACTATATGCTTCCCAATCTTCCTTTGTAGTTTTGTTGTAATAGTATATTCTTCTTGTTTTCTTCTTTTCTTTTTGGTTTTTTATCTTATTTTTTTCGAACAGATCTACACTATTTATTTGTAGCCAAACTATATTATGGTCGCTATCTATTATAGTTTCGTATTATATATATCACTTTCTGCAATAAATAGTTTTAGATCCTGATAATACTAAATATAATCTATTCTTGTTACAACTCTGCTATTCGACTATGAGAACTTGATTATATTATGGTTACAAAAGTGAAAGGTCTCTATGTGATCAGTTTTTTTAAGCCACTTTATAACTCTAGAATTGGCATCTATTGTTCTTTTTTCTTTGCTACTTATTTCTAATTCTCTATTAAGTGCTGCATTGAAATCGCCTATGATAATATGAAATGTGTTTTTCTTGTTTTTAACTATCTCTTCTAAAATTATTTTATGAACCTTTTTAGCAATTTCCTTATTTTTGAGGGTATATACGTTACCCAAACTTGTAATATTACTTTTCTAAAATAGAATTCTGCTTTAAGTAGATATGAGCTGAATTTTTTACAAGCTCCCATGTGGCAATACTAATTTGAGTCCACTAGTAGTCCAACTCCTGAGCCTTTGTTTTTATTTCCATTAGTATCTGACCAAAAGCTTCTATATTCATTATTTTCTATATTTAACCATTTTCCTTCTTTTTCGCAGATATTAGTTTCGATAATTCCTATTAGATTAAATTGCTCTTCCTTACAATACTCAACTAGTCGCTCTAGTTTTAAACAATCTCCCTTTAGTCTATTTATATTGTGTATTTCTATTTTAATTTTCTCTTTCCATTTGTTTTTTGCTATTGTGTTTATATCTTTTCTCCTGTCTGATTTGTGCTTTACTAATTTTTTATTGTCTTTTTAGTTTATATAATTATATACTTTTCTTGTATATTCAAGTTTTCCTTCTTGATCTATACAGGCTTTCTGTAGTTAGACTTTAACAATATTTAGAAGCAATTTGGAGTACAATGCTCCTATTTACTAACTTCTTCTCCTAGTCCTTGTATGAGTCGAACTAGTTGAGTTATATATTCTAAAGATCTGTTATTACTTCTATGATAGCCTTGCTTGTTTGATTTTCCTTCTTCAATATCTTTATTTTTCTTTTGAATACTGTACTTCTTTTCTACTTTATATTTCTCTTCCTCACTATCGCTAAGTTTTACTTGCATTCTTCTATACTTCTTTTATACAAATTTTAAGTATTCGCATTCTTGTTCTTGTTCTTTTTTTTTTCTTTTTCCTAAACTCTTTTCACTTCTTTTTGAGTATGTTTCAGGTTCTTTGAAGTTCTCTGCTCTTTAGCTTTTAAGTAACTCGAGTTCTTGTTCTTTTGTATTTGCCTATCTTA
The DNA here is from genome assembly GCA_910592325.1 of Scutellospora calospora. Classification (NCBI taxonomy): domain Eukaryota; kingdom Fungi; phylum Glomeromycota; class Glomeromycetes; order Diversisporales; family Gigasporaceae; genus Scutellospora; species Scutellospora calospora. The sequence continues at coordinate 7,294 of CAJVPM010002148.1, read as the reverse complement.
GCTTGTTGTTGTAGTAGTATATTGAGAGTTTAGAGATGTTTATCATATCCTCTTGGTTTTCAAAATACACCATCGCACTTTTTATATTGTTATTGTTAGGATTTTAGAAGATATATAATGCTTTCGCTCCTGATTTCTTAACCTGTCTCTATAGTAAAACTTTATTCATATTTTCTAATAAGTCTAATAGCCTTTTGCTGAACTTATTTCTTGTATGAAGTAATTCTTAATTGTTAGTACCTGCTGTAATTCTTACTAGTATTTGGTTTGCAAATAGTAGACACCAGGTCTCATTCTTTATCTCTTCATTGCAAGTGCCTACTTTAAACTTGATCTCAGCTCTAGTTTTGTCATATGTACTTTTAATCATCTCTATGTGTTCGACTCTTTCTATAAAGTGTACTATCTCAAAAACTTGTGTTCTCTTTGCCTAGTTTGGTAAGTTCCAGACTGTTATTTTATATTTATCTTTGCTTTCCTTTGTTTAGAGTCATATTGTCTTTTAGTTTTTTTCTCAAATATAATTTCTTGTTGCTTTATGATATTTGTATCCTTCTTTTTCTTTCTTGTAAGGACTTCTTCTAACTCTAATTTTGCTAATTCTTCTTTTTTTTTTCTTATTTCTAAATCAGTAGTCTCTGTGTGCTGATTGTCTATTATCTGTATCTCCTTTTCTTCTTTAGTACTTTCTTCAAGAATTAGCCTAGCTTGTTCATATATTTCTTTTTTGTTCTCTAACTTTTCTTTAGCCTTTTCATAGTCTTTTTTGCAATCAAATATTAATGTATACCATAAATTACCTCATTCGAACTTTTCTAATATTTTTTTTAAGTATACATTTCTTCTGATCAACTACCTCAATGATTTTTCTCTATGTTCTATATTATTTCTAAGCACATTAATAGCTGCTACTTTCGCTCTTATATTTTTTTCTTCTTCACATCTATTTTTACTTGGTATCCAGATACTTTTTTCTAATAAAGAGTATGATTCTACAGGCATTAAATCCTCTTCTTATTCCTCTGTAGTATTAGAGTACTACTTTGACTTATTCTGAATGTGTCTTTATCATATATTTCTTTGATATCTTCTATTAGACTATATATTTTCTTACTTTTTTCACTTATTATAGAGTGATTTACTAATACTACTTGTTCCTCTTCTATACTATTATCTGTTTTTGCTTAAACTGTTTGTTCTACTATTTTTATATCTGATTTACTCTGATTTTCTTGAATTGTTGATTCATTGCTTTTTGCAGTTGTATCTTGAGCTCCTTGCTCTAAAACTATTTTGACTTTATCTATTCCTTCTGTTATTGCAGCTCTTTCTATGACCTTTCTCTATTCTTTTGCTAGTATTACTATATTACTTTCTACTTCTAGTATTTCTGCAATTATTTTATCTATATGATCCTCTAAACCTATTACTGCTTTGCTTCTTTCAGTAATTATTTCTTTGCCATACTCTTTGGTTACTATTCCTGCTAGTTTTTTGCTTTTTCTCTATTCCACATACTTTATTCTCTATATATTCTATTATCTGAAAGTGATCTTAATTTTTTTGAATAATTCCCTATAGGTTTTCCTAATTTCTAGTAAAATATCTAGTTTTGGTCTTGTGTGTAATATCTCTACTGTAAAGCATATAACATATGATTTTCCTATGACATATTTTTGTTTACTTTAACTGTACATGTTTGTACTATATCAAGTGATCTACAATTCAGGGTTTGTTTGATTCTCCAAATTTTCTAAAAAATTTTTCCATTATCTGTTTTCAAATTGAAGCTTCTTCTATAGTCTTGAATTTTTTTGACTTTTTTCTTTATTCTTTGCAAAGATATATGTATTTTCTTTGCTCTTCTCTTTTAATTAGTAGCTTTTATATTTATTCTTAGTAGAAATTTTGAGTTTTCTTGTTTTTTTCTTTTGCTCCAAATTTGGTCAGAGTGATTGACGGAAAGAGTTGTGTATTAATATTTTAAATTTAAATTTAATAATATTAAATTACTTACCAATATATTGTAGATATAAGAAAAAATATAATAAATAGAGTGGATCAGCAAATTCATTATACCTCTTATTAAAAATTACAATATATTGCTTATGAAAAATAGAATAATCATTTAAAGATAATTTATTAATAGATATACTAAGATAAATTAATTCACAAAAACAATTAGCAAGAATACATGAATATGATTCTAAAATTGTAATAGCTTTTTTAACAGGACATAATATAAATACTAAAACTTTAACATTATCAAAAAATGCATATGAACATAAAATTGAAATAACTGCTTGTAAAAAAATATCTGGTGAATTATATCTTAACTAAAATAAAATATTTAATAATAATTAAAATAATAATTAACAGGATTACTAAATCACATCACTGGTATTCAACACTACACTTTTGTATAATATATAAAAACAATAAATAAAAAGTAAATAAAAAAATAAAATAATTTTATTTACTTTAGGGTTAAGGCTAGAGCTATTATTAGAATTAAGCAAAGCTTAGCTTATATACTAAATTTTATTAGAAAATTTTTTACTTAGAACCCAAAAGATAGTTTCATAGTCAAAATTTCAAATTTTTAGTATTTTTTTAAAAAAAATAAAATTTTTATATTATACTTGATCTTTATATTACACTACAAATCTGAAATTTAATTAGTAAAGATTAGTATAATGTTGAACACTAGTAGTATACTTTAGTAAAACTAATAATTAATAATATTTAAATAAAATTTTACTTATATTTTCTAAAGATTCTTTAAGATGAACAATTGAATTAACACATTCATATATAGTATGCTATCTTGTAATAATCTATTGCTTTAGTTCTTCATCTATAATATTAAATTTTCTAATTTCTTTTTTTAATGCTGCATCTAAATTAAAAATAAATAAATTTATTTAGTTTAAAATTTTTTATAAATTTAAATTATTCATACTAGCTTGATGACTTTTTTTAAAGTAATTTACTAAAATATTACATTTAGTTAAAATTTGATTTGCAAAAAAAATATTACAAATATCTTTTAAAATTAAATTAATAGCATGTAGCATACAACAAAGATTAAGAATATTTAAATATTTTGCTGAAATTAATTGTTGAGTATTTTTAATATTAAAACTAGCATCAGTTATTATTGCAGAAAATTTTTTACTTCTAATTGTTTCAATTATTTTTTCTAACTTTTCAGCAATTAAAATATCTATATAATTTTGTTCTAATAAATTTTTTAAACACTATAAATATTCACAGTGATCTGGTTTATAAATAAGAAAATTCTATATAGATTCATTTAAATTATTGGTCTAACTATTACATGCTTTAAAATAAAAAAGTTATTATAAAATTAATTTTAAAATAAACTTAAATATAAAATTATATCTATTGTTAAGTTTTTAGAATAATTCAATTTTTGAATTATTTTTAAATTTATAGTTGCTACTTCTTGAGAAAGAAAATAACCAGAAAGAACTTCATAAGAAGGTAGTGCATATTCTGAATGTAATGTTTTTAAAAAATTAATAAAAAATAGATTTTTAATAATAGATCAAGGTATTCTACAAATAACAAAAGCTTTAATACAAGCTTTATTAATTTCTATTATTCTTTCAGAAGAAAGTTTAGAACTTTTATGAAAATTACTAATTTTTGTTTGAATATTTTTTTTGATTAAAAAATTTACTGGATTTCCAAATCTTTTTAAAATCTTATTTAAATATTTTTGTTGTATATTACTAAAAATATTAGGACAATAATTTGTTAAGTAGTCTTCAAAATCTTGAGAAAAGCTTTTATTTTGAAAAAAAGAACAATAATTGTCTTTTTTAAAATAATTATCCCAAATATCTGAAGGAGGTCTACCTGCTGTTTTTTTGATAGATTGAATATATTTCTATTATATTTGAATATATATTAATTAATATAAATTAGTTTTATATTTCAAAGTTATTAAACAAATTAAAATACTTATTAAAGTAAAATAGATAAATTTTTTTAAAAATTTAAATGAAGATATCTCAACAACTATTAGACTAAATTCAATAAAAATTTTTTATTATAATCCTATGAATTAATAAAATTAAAATAAAAAAGTTTATCAAATTTTACTTAATATTTGTTGAGATATCTTCACTCAAAGTTTAATAAAAATTTAAAATATCTATTAAATAATAATAGAAATTTAGTTTAAAAACTTTGAACAAAAATATTTTGACAATTACCTAGTGAAATTTAATAAAAGTTCTTTTTAAATAAATTATAATATATTATAGACTTAAATAAAAAAAATTCATTGAAATTATCAAATAGTTGTTAAGATATCTTCACTTAAAGTTTGATAAAAATTTAAAATACCTATTAAATAATAGTAGAAATTTAATTTAAAAACTTTGAATGAAGAAATCTCAACAACCACCTAATGAAATTTGATGAAATTTTTTTAAAATAAATTATAGAATATTCTAGACTTAAAATAAAAAAAAATTATTGAAATTCATCAAGTGGTTGTTGAGATATCTTAACTCAAAGTTTGGTAAAGATTTAAAATACAAATAATAGTAGAAATTTAGTTTAGAAACTTTGAATAAAGATATCTCGACAACTACCTAATAAAATTCAATGAAATTTTTTTTAAATAAATTATAGGATACTATAGAATTAAAATAAAAAATTTTATCAAATTTTATCAAGCAGTTGTCAAGATATTCTTGCTTAAAGCTATTAAACAATCCAAAACACCTATTAAAGTAAAAATTATCTGATACTTTTAATTTTTCTTAAATTATTTCAAAATTAAAGAACAAAATTGTAAGGTACATTTTTAAAAAAATTTATATAAGCAAATTTATAGAAAAATTTTTGTATATAGCATAATAATAGATTAATATTGACATGATAAGAAATATCTTTGGTTTTACAAGACAATATTATCAATAAATCTTTCTAATTAAATAACTATATGATACTGTTATGTTAAACTAGAATATAACTATTATGCTAAATATTTGCTTATTAAATTATTATTTTAAAATATAAGAAATATCTTTGGTTTTACAAGACAATATTATCAATAAATCTTTCTAATTAAATAACTATATGATACTATTATGTTAAACTAGAATATAACTATTATGCTAAATATTTGCTTATTAAATTATTATTTTAAAATATAAATAGTAGATAGGTTTATTAGCATTAAGATTTGCAAATATTATTAACTAATAAAGAAAATGATAATTTATCACTATGTATTGCTTTACAAGTCATAGATATATATTATTTCAGATAAGAATTATTTATATATGAATATTTTGTGAGATCTGTTACACTATTTTCCTGATTTAAACAAATACTTCACTCTACTAAGCTCTAGTATTTTTTAATTATTTTCAAATTTTAGATTTTAGAACTTTTACCAGGTTTTAGTTTTGCTAGTTTTCAGATATTTTACTAGTTTTAAATATTTCATCAGATTTCAAATATTTCATCAGTTTTACCAGTTTAAGAATTATCAGATTTTAGATCTTTGGATAAAATATATTTCACCCTATTTCAAAAATTTTGTCTAGGTGAAATATATAATTTCACCTGAAATACTAATGTCTATATACAATTATTACAATTTACAATACAAAGGTTGTACATAATCTAACAATTCTCTTTATACTAATTAGTTTAACCTTAATTTAGTAGGTAATAGGCCTATAATAATAGCAAAAATAATCAGTTCTTTACTCTTTATAAATATATTTGTCAGATATATTTTGTATATTGTCTTCAACAATTATAACAAAACAAACAATGAAAGTAAATAAAAAAGAATAATAAAAAAAATAAAAAAAATTATAACTATCTGTAATACTATTTTTGTCAAGTTTTTTTTTTTTTGCTTTTTTTTTATATGTACAAAGTTTATTTTATATTAATACTCATTATAATATATAATTATATAATGCTTATTTATTTAATACTGTTATGATTTCAAGACTTAGTAGTTTTATTTTAGTCTAAAATAATTTTGATAATTTAAAATATTTTTGGTAATTTAAAATATTTTTGACAATCTAAATTATTTTTGATGATATAAATTATTTTCAACAGTCTAAATTATTTTTAACAAACTATATTTTTAAAGAATAAATTATTTTTAATAGATTAAAATATTTATGATTTAAATAGTTAAGATTAATTTTAACTATTTAATTTATATTATAAGAAAAATAATTTAGATACCTATATATAATTATAGAAGTTGAAAATAATTATCTTTTGATCAATATAATATATCATATTGTTAACTATAATTTTAATTATCAATAAAATGTTTTAAAATTAGAATATTATTCAAAAGATACATAAAAAAACCAAATAAAATAGATATCAAATTCTTAACAATTCAAATGAGCGTAGATCACTCGGACCAAATTCAGAGCTAAAGAAAAACTATAGAAAACTTCTAAACTTGATTAAGAAATTAGTAAAACTCTACTAAGAACTAAGATTCTAGACAAAGAGATACAACAAGAAATAAACCAAAAAGAAAAACAAGCTATTTTCTTTAGAAGATATAGAAGAAAAATATTTTTTCGAAAATTTTTTCTATATTTTGAAAACAAATTTTGGGAATAGCCAGACTCTGAAAATTCTGATTATTTTGGTTACACAATTTACTAAATTAGATAAGTTAGATAAGAAAACAAATCACGTAAATAGAAAACACATGATGCATAAGAAAAAGAAAATAATAGAATAGAATACTTGCAGATATGCATTATACTAAAACCAGACAACTTCTGGAGGGCCACAATTAGAGCACTAAGTAAATTCAAATAATTTACAGGGTAGATTAGATTAAATAAAAATAAGATAAAATCTAAAAGATTAAGAAGATTATGTGAAGTATGGAAAGTTTAAAGTTCTTTATAAAAAAGATAACTAAAGAATATAGTAGAGAAATTATTCAAGAAGGCAACACATCTGTATTAGGACAAGTTGACCACTTAGATGAAATAGTAGCAAAGGTAATGAATATAGAAAAGAGTACATTATATTAGCAAGACAGTGGTGTACAGTAATCAAAAGAGTAGCTTTTTGCGAAGGGATAGATAGAGTAAAGACAGTTTTAGAACGAGTATAAGAAGTTGAAAATATATAACAAGAAAAAGTGACAGAAGAAATAAAAGATGTAGAGATGGGAGTAGAAAGTATAACAATAGCAATAGAGGAGTCACAAAGTGTAAAACCTATAGAAGATATAATTAGAAGTATAACA
>CAJVPM010002147.1:0-10427 GCA_910592325.1 Scutellospora calospora | reverse complement strand
ACTTGCAGATTTGAATAAATCATTGGAAATTGAACCAAACAATGCATTTGCATTAAGAAATCGTGGAGAAACTTATCGTATGATGAAAAGATATGAAGAATCACTTGCAGATTTAAATAAATCATTGGAAATTGAACCAAACAATGCATTTGCATTATGGAATCGTGGAAACACTTATCGTATGATGAAAAGATATGAAGAATCACTTGCAGATTTAAATAAATCATTGAAAATTGAACCAAATGATGCATGGAAATTAAGAAGTCGTGGAAACACTTATCGTAAGATGAAAAGATATGAAGAATCGCTTGCAGATTTAAATAAATCATTGGAAATTGAACCAAATGATGCATGTGCATTAAGAAGTCGTGGAGAAGCTCATCGTATGATGGGCAAATTTAATGAATCATTAGCAGATTTCAATAAATCATTGGAAATTGAACCAAATGATAAAGTTGCATTAAGTAAACTGAAGTTGCTTAAAATAAATTAGTAGAATTGAAACAAAATATACATTCATTATAATATCATAGAAACACTTTCCTTTTGATAAACAAATATGAAAATATTTTCAGATTTAAAAAAATTGAATTAGGCGCATTAAGTTTCCTTGGATTAACTTTCGCATAAAAGAAAAAAATAAAGAATCATTTACAGAGATGATAAATGATTAGAAATTAATCCAAATGATGCGTTAATTAACATGAAATAACTCAGTTTAATTATGATAAAATAATTTTTTTTAAAATAAATATATATTTTCACAATTGAGTTACAGTGTGTATAAAGTTGGATAGTTGTTTTTCTTAGTTATCAGAATTTACATATTATACAAGAGTCCATGTTTTATCGTTATTAGCATAAAATTCATTTCCCTACAAATAAAGGCCAATATTTAAAAATTTTTACATTAGATCTGTTTAAATTTACACTTCATTTATAATTGGTAAAGCATTTAATAAATATCGAATATAGTCTAATAATATACATTTAATATTTCTAACAGAAAAACTTTTATACAATTTCTTTAGAAAGTGACTATTTTTTATTGGGTAGTTAAAAATATCAGAAACCGGTTTAAGTTGAATTGTAAACTTTTACAAAATTTCCCTTATTATTTCCATTTCAACAATCATGAGTGCAAAATATTTTGAGAACTTACTAATAACTTAAGCGAACTTCTTATAAATAGTTATGAATATAATGTCATTATCGAAACACCAATCATTAAACCACATATTATAATCCTGAATTCTCGATGACAGTATTTTAAAAATAAATTTGATGCGATTGCTTATGATAATAATGTGAATATAGATAAAGCAACCTAATATTTCTATTGAAGTATTCAGCATATTATCAAGTAAGTATTAATAAATGTAATTTGTTAGAAAATTTTAAAGTTTTTAATAAATAATACAACCAGTGGTGGTGTAATTAACCAATAAATCTGCAGGATCAGGTGTAAATTTTTTTTTTTTTTTTTAAAAAAAAAAAAAATGCCAATATCCTCAAGAATTCGCCAATGAAACCACCTTCGATATTCTAACAAAAAAAATTCCTTGCTAAATTTTGCATATATATAACACCTTGTTAAATCCTAGGCCTCACCCTAACCCTAAAGTAAATGAAATGAAATCTTTTTTTTTTGTTTTATCGTTATTGACTAATTAAACACTGCTGGTTATTTAAAGTAATTTTCTTAAATAAATGTATAAATTGAAGATTTTCACCTATAGATGCTTTCTTCGGAAATTACATCACTGTTCCTAGACCGAAGTTCAGAAGATTGTCGAAAAGTTAGTAATTCTTGGATAAAACTGGAAAGATCCGGAAAACAATTTTTTTTTTTAGCTTATCACGAATTCTAAAACTCATAAGCTTTGCACAACGTATTATAATATTCTGTATAAAAATTTCGTTAAAAAAAATCTCTCTGTTTTAGGATTTAAGAGTGTAGTAATATCCAAACTTTCAGTTCATATGCAAATTTTGATTTTTGATTAATTTAATTTTTTTCATTCACTTTTATAATACTAGTGTGATAGGTGGCGCGAAGCGCCACCTATCTTACTTAGTGTTCTTTTTTACAGTTTATATAATTGTTGTAAAATTTGTTTTTAATAAAAAAAAAATAATTTGGTATTATTTTTATTACGATTCTAAAACTATATTACTATTAAAACTATAATAAAGTTATTGTGTAAAACCTAAAATTTAATAGTAATCATTTAATTTAATTATAGTATAAGATTGATAACTACAGATTGTTAGATAACTTATTATAATTGTTTTTTTTTACACAAAAATTTTTTTAATGTAAAATCTAAGTATATTTTTATTCATTGTCTTTAAGGTTAATGTTAAGGTTAATTATTAAGTTATTTTGTGACTAACATTACATATTAATTATAAGTTATAGCTGAGGGTGGTGGCCAAACCTACATACTTTTGATGTAACTGAAATTGAAAGTATTTTATATGCATTTTCAAACAGATTTGATTTTCAAAATGTTTGAAGTCAAAAGTCTGACCGAAAATTGAAAGTTTGTCTAAAGTATTATTAAATTTAAATTTTTTTATAGTAAATACTTGAACAACCAAGTTCTAATTTCAATAAGTAAATATTTTGATTTAAATATATAGTTGTCTAGATACTATTATTTTAAAAAAAATTGCTATGAACTTGTTAATCAATTAGAACGTAGTCCAATATAACATAACAACCTTTTATAACTTATACATTGTAAATCAGAGTATTGATACATTAATTTAATCTTACCAATTTTATTATCATACGTCCAATTATCTTAGGTCTTTTATAGATTTCTTTTCCTGTAGAATTTTTTAAATTTTTAGATCATTCAGATTAATTGTACAGTATTAGAATTTTGGTATTTGAAAACCTTTTCTATTAATGTTTTTTAAATGTATTCATAATATGTTTCTGAGAAATCACGAGAATAAAAAACATTTAATTTCTATCTAGTCACGATTTTAATTACTAAATTCAGATTTGCCTATTACAGTACGTCATTGTTAGTATGTAATTGTCTGAGCGATTTTTTGTAGTTTTTAATGATTTTAATTGTAAAATTTAAGTTAAATTGTTGGTATATGTTGTTGTACTAAATGTGTAAGGTGTTGAGTAAATTGATGGAATGTTTAATTATCGGTTTAGTTTGTTATTTTTAGTTTAACAAAATTGTTTCTAATAACGAAAGATAAATATTATTATGTGTGAAATTACTTAACGATAGAAATGTTATAAGAATGAGAATTTAATTATAGAAAGATATCAAATAATATGACACATGTAATTTTTTCACAATAAAAGTTTAGAATACTATCGTTATTACTTATAGACCTTAGCTAATCATTAGCGTGAGTTTATTAATTTTCGTTTTAGGTTGATTTTATGTATTGGTTTCAATATTTATTACGTAATTGATATGATATTTTTCACGTATTTAAGGTGATGCTGATTACGATTATCATGATTCAATGGTATTTTGTTACGAACCTTATAGAAGGATATTAAATAATATGATGTATGTAATTTTTTCGCAATAAAAGTTTAGAATACTATCGTTATTACTTGTAGACCTTAGCTAATCATTAGCGTGAGTTTATTAATTTTCATTTTAGGTTGATTTTATGTATTGGTTTCAATATTTATTATGTGATTGATATGATATTTTTCATGCATTTAAGGTGATGCTGATTACGATTATTATGATTAAATGATATTTTGTTATATTCTATATATCTATATGTTGAATTATATGAACTATAATGCTAGTCAAAATAGCTTATTCGTAAGTTTTAGTAATGTTATCGGGTTTTCTGTTAGCTATGAAATATATTTTTTTATATGTTAGTATTTACATTATTGATTATTAATTATTTTATTTTTTGTTATAACTATGCTATCTGTACGTGATTATAACTATGCTATCTGTACGTGATTTTACACAATGGATTTTATAGTTGTCAAACTTAGTAACAGAATTGTCAAACTTAGTAACAGAATTACAAAGTATAAGTCGATTTTGTCCATATAACGTTAGTGTATTATAGCTATGAATTATTATTTAATTTCATAATATATACGTCAAGAGATAAAATTTCATGAGCTTATGTGTCAGATAATACGCGTTAATCTTATTATAGTCTTTTTAGAATTATTATTAAAGATATTATTTGGATGATGTGATGTGTGAGAATTTTCTGAGATTAATTAAGTATTATTTGGTTGCGGGAAATTCTGAGAGAAGTTGATGCATGTATGAGCTCTTGTTTGGCATTTTAATTCTGTTAATATTTTTATTTTATGCAGTAATTTTGATCTCATTTTTTAACTCCCTATAGTTAAAGGTTTTTTGTTGACGTAAATCCTTATGCAAGTTTCTGTCGCAAGTTTTGTCTAGTCAGAAATTCATATAAAAGATAAGATTTTCAGTTTATTCTTTTTATTTATCTATTGCAAAATTTGCATATATAGTACACATATATATTTTAAAGTGTATTGAGATATTATGCCATATTACGCGAATACCATTGTGAAAGTAAGATATGTTTGTCCAAGTACGAAAGAGGATAGTAATCTAATTACATTGTGGGCTATCAGTACTTATCTAGTTGGATGTGAAGATAATGTGATCGAAATGGTTTTATTTGTTTTGAATAATTCTGATGAAAGAGATTTCGAAACCCAAGCCATTTTTGAAAGAGATGGTTATTACTCTGTTGGTGATAAAATTGTACCTGGAATTTATGAAGGCAAGAAGAGACCAAAGGTATTGTTTAGACTATTTATAAATTTTATGGGTAATATTTATTTATATGTTATCTTTTTTCTATCTTAGATGACAGTTTCAATTTCTACTCACGTGATGATCTTGAATAAGGCTCCTGAATCGAATAAGTGTCCTTTGAGAATTTTTCTCATTGGAGTTGCCCAAGAATCACCGAATGTATTAAAAAATAATGAGAATGCTATTTTTAACATGATGATCAACGATTATGCTGGTCAAGATTGTAATTTCATAGTCAAAGTTGTTTTTCCACATCTCAATTCTCGATTTTTGTACCTAAAGAATACAATTCGTCCGCAGAAATCACTTGTTTTTATTATTGGGCAATTGGAAGTCATTTATAATGATTTTTACATTTATGCTAAAGATATTAGTATTGTCAATACCAGTTCATTTAAGAGAAGAATTTTTGACAACAGTTTCAGTAATTTATCAGATATCATTAATACTACTTGGTCAAAACTTCTTTCTACATATCGAAATATTAATGAAAGTCAGAAAGGTATTGATAAGTTTGAAACTTCATTCCCAAATGTTTCAAATGATTCTGTTTATAATAATTTTCAACTTGCATCGTGTTTCAAGTGCATGAGAACTGAATATAGTGATGAATCTACAGACGTGTTTAATGATACTAGCAGTAATGATATGAAGTTAGGTAAAGTTAATAATTTGAATGAAGTTGCTCAGAATGATTGTGTTGGGAATGTATCAGGAGATAAAAAATATAAAAAGAGCAAGAATGATAAAAAGGGTGTAGGTCATCATTTGCATAGTAATTCGAGATTACTTAAGTCTGATATGAATATTGTTAATAGTGAGTAGTGGTAAACGAATTTATTCAATTTGTATGTTATATAGTATTCATACAAAAATATGATATTTTTTATTACATATACATGTAAAGTATAAATAAAGGTTTAGTTTGATATTTAATAAATGATTTTAATCGTTAAATATAAGATTTCAATCATAGGTTTGACGAACTGAAATAAAGATCTATTTTTTTTTTTTTTTTTTTTTTTTTTTAATAATGTGTATTTCAATTATTTTTTGAGAAAAGTTTACTTTATCATATCTAGTTCTTATTTTAAAGACGTGATGTAGTTATAAACTATACTTTTATAAGTAAATCGAGTGAAGTTGTTTAAATATTTTAGATTTTTAATTTATATATAAACTTTTTGATTTTATCAGTTCTTGGAATATAGGATTAGCTTCTTGGCATTCGTGTTTTGAAGTTTATATCACAATAACATTATTACAATATACCACAAAGATAATATTTGTATTGCTGATGTAATAGAGTTTTATATCAATTTTATTTATTTATTGAAGATGATATTGACATTTGTACGTTATAACAAATAATTTGTTATAAAATTTTTTTTCATTTTTAAGTAGGTTATATTTAAAAAGCGTTAATTACAATTTTTTTTTTTTTACAGAAATGTTTTAGGCATGTGTTATTGTAATACTTAATCTTGTAAAATTTCTTTATAAACAATGTTACGTGTAAAAGTTCCTTGTTTACTGGGAATATTGGCATTTTTGACTAATATTTAATGTTATTTTAAGACTAAGCACAGGAGAATGCAACATAAAGTTGACCATGTGTGAATATATGCTCAGAGAGGTAAAGCCTTATGTGAGATATGGTCTAACCTTGGGACTTGTTGATTGTTAATGCAAATGCAAGTCTGATTAGGAACTGTCTTCTTTTTAAAGTAAATAGTAGCTTGACATTGTTTGAAGGGAATAATGGTATTCTTGGAAGGAATATGTTATTTCCTTTACAGTTATCTATAGATATCCTAGCTTCTATTATATTTGGATAGAAAGCTCAACAGATTAACTTTATACTATTGCATAGACTATTTGCTGGATTTGAGTTTCTAAGATATATAATCAGTGCATCTATTTTCAAGTGTAACTTGTATAGAGGAGGACTATTTGGTGTGATAGAATTCAGAAATTCTTGTTGATAAAGCCTACTCGTATCATCAATAACAGAATCATAACTATGATACATTGTTGGATTACCAGATATCTGGTTTAGAATAATATAGTTGACTTGATCAACGTAATTATTTTTAGTGGTGAGAATGGCTCAGTCAGCAAAGTAAGAGGTATTTGAATATTGATTAGTTAGAACTAAATAAATATAGTTAATAAGAAACTGTAATGATTCTTTATTTTTCTATAGAATAACTATGCTATCAGGAATTCAGATCATGTCATCTTAAATTATAGGTTCAGTTCTATTTCTAATTCTTAAAAGAAAGTTTCTAAAGTCATTCTGATCATTTCGAACTCTCATATTTTTGTTAAGATAAAAAATTTTTGTCTTAGCTCAAATAGCAGAATATTTTAGCAAAACATTGATTATTTGTGCATGATTACTATATTGAATAATAGGTAGTATTTGATAGAAGTTTCTACTAAATACAACAATTTTACTATTAAACAGAAGGTTACATTCTATAAAATCTTTAAGAGTCCAGTTTAAAGCTTCTATAGCATGATGATATGTTATAGGAATTTTATCCCATATTATTAGTCTAGTCAGATGCAGTAGTGAAGCTAATTGGCTCTATTTACTGATAGCACAGGTTGAGTCTGAATTAAGAGTTAAAGGTATATTGAATTGAGAATAGGCAGTTTGTCCTCCAGGCATATTTAATATAGTGATACTAGACAAAGCTATAGCGAGTGTGACAAATGAATATGATCGAACTTTGCAGAGCAGACAAAGGTAGAGAAAAGTTTTTCCAGATCCTGTGGTTCTATCTACAAAAAAAATTCCAGACTGATTTTTTTTGACATGATCTATAATTTCATTAAATGTCTTTCTCTGATTTTCATTTAATAGTTTGATCTTTCTTAAATCATTATCATTTATTAAAATATTTAATTCTTCTGTTAACAATTTTAGTAAATTTTCTCTAATTTGATTTTCTGATAGTTTGAGTTGTAGAAGATCATATTCACTTAATTTTCTATGGTGTTGTTTCAAAACGATCTTGATTTAAAGAAGAACAGAGTTTATTAGGAGTTGTTTATTAGTAATACCTTTGTTAGCAAAATCTTCAGACATAACAATAAAATTGTTATCCTATAATGTTCGAACATTCCCTAGTTCTCCAAAAACTAATATTATTGCAAATAATTGTCTTAGAGCACAGGTATTTTAAAAAAAGTGGCTTCTTGCATAGCATTATAGTATAGATTTTTGATTTCTATAATTCCACTCATTAGCGTACTTTCACGAAAAGTTATGCATATGTAATTTCCAACTTTCTTAAGATCAGTAAAAGAAGTGACACCTTTTACATAGTTGAGAAGCAATCGTAAATAATATTTTTCTCCTTCATTTAGATTTACTATATATATTCTTTCTATTATATTTCTGTGATGATGTTTCGTCCATTTCTTGTTAGTTTTGTTTCTGATATAATAACATGGAAATTCACGATATAGGTAATTTCTGGTATTAATATCAATTTTATTCATTTTAAAATACTCTGTTAACATTATTCTCTCATTTTTATTATCAATAATTACATTTTCCAGATTAGTATTTTGTGAAAAAGTTACAGTTTGTTAATAGAGGAGATGAACTTGCAAGTAAAGCACAGAAGGATAAATTCATGACATTTCAGACCCAAAAATTTGCCAACATGCCTCCAAAGCAGAAATCCACTAGGCATCTAGGTATTTACTAATCTTACTTTCATTGGTTATATTTATCGCAGCTTTGTTATGACTTTTGTAGATATATTAATACAAGTATTTGATCGATTTTATACTAGAGCAAATTTCAATATTTACGTGACAGTCATACTTGAAAGATAAATAGAGGTTGTAAGGAACAACCCAATGGTTGTCTAAACACATGTTTCTATAAAAAGCTTTTCGCTCACTATTATGACACTGATATTTTGAATAAGAATCATCACTTTCTTTTGTTACTTGAGCAAATTCTTTAGGGTAATGTTTAGAACATATACTATTTTTTATACATAGCACTCTAGTATTAAAAGATCTACATGGCCTATGCAATTTGTTAATAGCAATAGTTTGATATAATCTCGGATATGTTGTTAGATCTGGAATCTCAGATGAAATAATTGCATTATAATCTTTAGTTCTACGGTGTTTATCATCAAAATAAATTATCAAAAACAAATGTGCATGTGGAAGTCTATGTTTTTGGAATTCTATAATATACATATAGGAGATAATATGACCAAATATATTCTTGTCAAAGATATCTTTTAGTATTTCTTTCAATTTAGTATGAAAGATTTGAGCTATATAAATAAATGAGAAATATAATTTATTTCTATTCTGATTTAATAGATATAGATAAAATTAATATAATATACATTCCAATTTAATATCTAAAATTTGACATGTCAAATATCATAATTTAATTACTATCAAAGATTTTTATATATTTATTAGTAATGTATATACTGAGTTATTTATTATTAACACATCGAATCTCAATCTCAACAGACAATCACAAATAAATTGAATTTCTTGAACTTAGTTAAAGGCGATATTTAAAATTTAATCAAAAAGTTAATTTTAGAATCCAGTTTAGATAATATAATAGTCGACAATTAACAATGTTTAAAGTTGTTTTATATAAGCATATTTTATATATGCATATATATGCATATATATACAGTATATATACATATATATACACACTTATACATACATACATATATATATATATAGATATATGCATATATACAAATCTATATATATATATAAATATATAGATATATACATACACATACCTGTGAGATCAGGTCTATCTTGTGAAGTTTGTTCAGACAAAAGTTCAGAAGAAATTTCAGACCACCTGGGGTTATACGTAATAGTAATAAATAGATAAGATTTATGAAAGGTTTGTACTAACACCATTAGTCTTAGTACTATTGATATATATCACATGGTCCACCTGTGAACGAAGAAGATAAGATAGATTTTGTTCTTATCTTTGAAGCATCTATTATCTCCAAGTAATAAGAATTGTATAAACCTTGATAGAATTCCTTATGAAGTTTATCTTAATTGAATCGTAAGTAATTAAGTCTTTCAAATTTAATTTTAATATAATTATCTATAACATATTGTTAAAAAAGTCATCTACCATAGTGGAGTAATGATAGCGAATTTTGACGTATATGTAACTTATAGGTAGTGACTCTATAGACCGAACTGAACTAAACTTTTGAGCATATTCAAGTTCGGTTCAGTTTTCAAACCAAACTCAGACTCGAACTTTTTTAAAACTAATGTTTGGTCTGAGTTTAATTCCAAACTTTTTAGACAGGTCTGGTTCGGTCTGAAGTTCAGTTCGAAAGTTCATGAACATATTTGGGTTTGAATATCTATTATATGAAATTTACTTATCCCTTATGCCATCTAGTAATTTCAGAAAAATTTATCTATAAGACAGTATAAGAGATAATTCAATAAAACTTATCTAATCAATTGCATGAATTAAATTACTAGCAGTAAAGAAATATTTTGTAAATTGAAATTTATAATATATAATTAAATTTCTCTAAATAGATTATATAAATTAAATTA
>CAJVPM010002146.1:0-10431 GCA_910592325.1 Scutellospora calospora | reverse complement strand
TAGGTATGAGTTGGTTTATAATTGTAAAATTTAAGGTTTTTCGTTGGTTTGAGAGAATAGTTTTTTTTGTTAGAGTGAGTTGCCAGATTTTAGTCAACTATTCTTTTATACGAGCTAAGGTGATTTGGGATAAAAGTGTATTGGAGTTTAGACATCTGTTAATGTTGCTACTGTTTGTTAGAAGAAGGAGTTTGTTAAGTGTTGGAATATTTAGAAGTTGAGGATTTGTAAGAATAAAAAATCTATAACTTAATTTTCTCTATTTTATATTTTTTAATAGTAGAAATAGAAGTTTTTTCTAAAATTTTTATTTTGACTAAAATTTAATTCTATGTTTATTTCTAGTTCTCTAGTTGTAAATAGATATAATTGCTTAAATGAAATTAGAGATATTAAGTAGTCTACAGAAAGTATTAGTTGAACTAGTTTAGACTAAAAACTAAAAAAACTAGTTAAAAACTAGTTTTTAACTAGTATACTAATTATATAATATTAAATAAGTATCTTTTTTAATATATCAAATAAAAATAAAATTACAACTCTTTCTAATGATCACTCAAACTATCTGCAGAGCAAACTTTTTAATTTAAAAACAGTAATAAGGCTAATATTTTAAAGAATACTTAGTAATATTAATAAAAAAAACAATGCAGAATATATTTTAAAAACTTGATAATACTTGTTCATTAGAGACTACAAGCAATACAACTTGGTTTTAGTAAGGAGTAATCAGATAATATTTTTAGAGAAATATATTACTAAGATTATATTTTAAAAGTTAGAAGATACTAAGTATATATCTTATAATATCAGAGCTAAATTAAGTATCAATATACTCTTTACTACAAAATGATTTAATAACTATATACTTTCTTTAGGTTCTTTAAATTTTTCTCTCTTGAAAAATAACAAAAGTAGAGGATTTGGTGAACTCCTGATAAAAGATCAGCAAGTTTGTAACACTTTTTAATTTGATAAGTCATTTGTTGATATACAACTTAGATAAGACAACAAATATGTATATCACTATTATATAGATAATTCAATTAGAATTTAACTTTTGAAGAAGTTTATAGAATATTAAAGATATGTATTCTTGTTATTATATAGCATAATATTTTTACAATCTGTTACTCTTTTTTTCTTATGTTAGAAAGAATATTTTCTTTTTCTTTTTTCTTTTTTTTTATATGTTTAGGTTTTTTAATTCATTGACAAATTTTTCCTTTTTAAAAGTCCAAAAAAAACTTTCCTGTACATCAATTTTTACATAAAACAAAAACTGAAAAAAAAGAAAAAGTTTATAAAAAACTACTAACAAAATTTTATTTCTATAATAAATAACTAATTATAATAAGTCTAATATACTCCTACTACAAAATAACAATAAAGAAAAGAAGAAACAAAAATACCACAACTGTAAACTAGTAATTTCTACTAGAAAGTTGCTAACTATATTAGCAATACATACTCCTAATAATACTATCTCTAGTCATTACAACAATCTCTACACTAAAGACAACTCAGATAATGATTAATACAATAATAGATACCAAAAGAAGAAAAAAAAGAAGAAGACAGAAAAGATAATGAATCAAATACTACTGAAAGAAAAAATCTAAATATCATCAAAGAAAATAATCAAAAAAATGAGTAATCTAGTTTATTTCTGACAAACACAATACTAATAGTATATGACTAACTACAAAAACAACAAACCAAATTGAATCATGTATCTAACATAAACTCTGTAGATGAATTTTCTAATTTAGAAATAGAGCAGACTGAAATACAACAAACAACAACTATATCTCATGATCTATTACAAAGCACTGATCTAATTATGAATAATGAGTTAACTAGAACTATCACAGAAATTCTTATACCCCAATGAAGCTATAGCTAAGCCTTAATAGAAACATAAAAATCAAAGTGAACTCCTTATTCTGATTTAACTAGACTTATTAATGATTAAACACAGCAAACTCATCAAGCCTTATCAATTCTCAAAGATCAATATTTCAATAAACAACTCTAAAACAACCAAAAAATTATAAATACTTTCTCTAGCTTAGATAAAATTAAAGAATTAGTTCAATATAAGCTATAAACAAAACCTACAAAAAACTCAATTCTACTAGCTATCAATGCAAAACTACATCATCAAGATAAAGCTTTCTTTTAGTTCTTTACAAAATAGTATAATACTCATTCTTTTTATCAAATAGAATACTAACAACTTCTAACTACTGCAATTAAGAGATATAAATTGTAATATAATACAATTATAATTAATAATAACAACAAAGAACAAATCTCAGATATGCTAAGAAAAAAGATTGCAATAGACTTCTGAACTAATGAGGAATTCTCTCTTCTTGATGCTTATGAAATTACTCAACATATCTTATATATTACAGGCTTTGCAAAGATACCAATCAAACAAAATTTCAAGTCTCAGAAGAAAGAAATTCATAAACTACAAATTGTTTTGTTATAAATCTTACTATTTATACTAAGTAATATACTAGAGAATATTAGAACATGTTTACTATTCTTTTTACTAATTGCAAATTAAAGAAACATATATATAATAGTTGCAGTACTTTATTGTATTTATATTTTTAAATGTCTATTAGATGCTTATATTTCAGATACAAGAACACAACTACCTGCATACTCATATTTATTAAATACTAAAACTAGAGATATATTTCTAATTACCTTCTAAGTAGAACTCAAAAATCTAAAGATATACAAACAATATTTTTAAGAATACTATTTGTTCTGTACTATTCCTTCAGACTATATTAGTATGCTACTACCTAAACTACTCTTACTATTAATACTACAAGATCTAACTTCTAGATTTTATATAATCTTTCTTTTTTATTCTAAAAATATAAAATACTTCAAAGATCATATCTATCTGCTAAGGCAAGAATATGTCTTCAAAACATTATCTAATAACTATCTTATTTGCAAAAAACAATTTCTTACTAACTCTATATTACTACTCTTTTTAGAGCAGTTTTCTTTTCTAATAGAAGATAGTGATACAGTTAAACAATTCTTAAATACTATTCCTTACTACTACTATACCTAATCCTCTTTCATTAGTATATATTATAATTAATTATACAGATAAACCTAATCTTCTACAAGATCCAGAGCTTATTATTAAAGTAAATTTTATATTATTTATCTCTATTTCCAAAAAGCTTATAATTATAGCAAGAGCACTTTATGAATTTTATTATTTTTATACAATATTATCAAAATAGATAAACATATCTGAGGAACCTTCTAACTCACTTTTATTTTATTTTATTTTTTTTTTTAATAAAGGTGGCTTACTATATTGAGCAGATTTTATTAGTTTAATATATGAGGTTGTCTGTTAACAATTCCTTACAGTTTAAAGGTTTGGCGATCTTAGTGTAGTGGCTAGGTTGCCAGACTGCTATGCAAGAGGTCTGAGGTTCAAATCCTACTGTCAACGTATTTGAATAATTACCTAGACCTTTGTATTCAACTTATGGTAAACCCTGTTCGTTTCTGAAGTTGTAACCCTGTAAATCACATTGCACTAATATCATCTGGATATTGGAAGTGTGACAAGGTGTTTGGTGAGACATAACATTACATGAATAAATCTTAATAGGATCTACAGGCAGAGGACCTACATAGTAGAAATCCTGAGTAGGTGAAGTAGTACAGCTTTCGAAGGTCACACCAGCTAACGCTTAATACAGAAAGAAAACTATGATCAAAAGATACAGATTCAGTCAGGTGCGCATAAATCTGTTCCACAGAGAGAATCAGTAACACCAACCTGACTTGGCAGCTAACTGGATTAGGAGAATTTGTTTCATGAAATATCCAAGAAAATAGAATACAGAAAACTGGTGGAGAGCCACAGTAGGAACTGGGGTTGTACAAATATCTACAAGAGTCTAATCTAGGTGATCCTGTAAAATAGGTACAGGCTGCTCTAGTAGGTTTGCTTCAAGGTTAACTGGCTTTGCAATACTAGTAATATGTCTGATATAGTGTATCTTGAGAGGACCTAAGCTGATTTGGGTAAATAGATCCGTAACGAGCTAGCTGGCTTAAGCGGTTAGATGTTGTAATGACATTAGGTTTGGATCTGTATGAGTTAATGAACAGAGTGTTTAAATAGATAACTTACAGGTGGGTTACAGGTATGGCAGCATAGTGTAGAACTAATCGGTGGTCTAATCGCCTGTGTGGTGAACTACTTAAATTAGACAATGACTAAAGTTGTATGTGTGGCTTGTTGTACACTCTTCAAATAATTACAAACAGTAGGGATTATTAATATATAATCCTGTATACAAATACTAATAAAATCCCATTAGCAATGTAAGCTGCCTTAAATATAAAAAAAAAAAAACAATCACTTATAGTTTATAATTACATGAAAAGTATACAATCTGCTACATATACAACTTTAGTCATTGTCTAATTTAAGTAGTCTGCTATATAGGTAGATCATCTGTTTGGTTCTACACAAGCTGCTATACCTATAACCTGCTTGTGAATTACCTATTTAAACACTCTGTTTACCTAACCTATACTGGAATCAACCAACGTCACTATAATACCTAACTACTTAAGCCAGCTAGCTCATTGCAGAATTATTTATCTAACTTAGCTTAGGTCCTCTCAGAATGCATATTGCTTAATATATTGTAGCACGCAGAACTCTAGTTAAGCTCATAAGTAATTCTACTAGAGCAGTTTATGCCCATTTCACAGATTCACCTAACTTAGACCCTTGCAGATGTTCATATAACTCTAGTTCTTACCATAGCTCTCCACTAGTTTTCTGTATTCTATCTTCTCAGATATTTTATGAGGCAGATTTTCCTAATTCAGTTAGCTACCAAGCCAGGTTAGTGTTACTGATTCTCCCTGTAGAATGAATTTATACACACCTGACTTGATCAGTATCTTTTGACGATAGTTTCTTTTCTAAATCAAATGTTAGCTGATATAACTGTCAAAAGCTATACTACTTCACCAACTTGGAATTTCTACTATGCAAGTCTCCTGCTTATAGATCCTATTAAGATTTATTCATGTAATATTATACTTTCTGAACATTTTGTCACACTTCCCATATCTGAATAATATTGATGCAATGTGATTTACAGGGTTACAACTCCAGAAACAAACAGGGTTTACTGTAAGTTGAGTACAAAAGTCTAAGTAATTATTCAAATTCATCAACAGTGGGATTTGAACTCTAGACCTCTTATATGGTAGTCTAGCAACCTAACCACTACACTAAGATTGTTAGACTCTAACTCACTTTTATCTAACAAGCAACTATCTAACTTTAATAAGGAAATAAACACTTTTATTTTTACTAAAAAACTACAATCTACTATTTACTTTTCAATAACAAATAAAAAAAATATTTCAGCAGCAATTCAGTTACTTTAGCAATACTTTGAGTTTAACAACTTATCAAATTTTATTTTTTAGTATTCAAGATCTCTCTCCTTCTCAATGGTATCTCTTTGACAACTAATCTATAGATAATATCAACACAGATACAAGCTCTATGGTACTAGATAATAAAAAATCCTCTACTCATGAGTAACTCAATATATAACTCAAATCAAGTACATCTGACAACAACATATCTATCTATAACAATATCACTCATACTTCACTAGAAAGAATAAGAATTGTTATACAGAATATTCAAGGATTGAATAATCTAACCAAACTATAACAATAGATTTTCTACTATGCAGAAGAAGATCTATATATTGTCTCAATTACAGAAATCAAACTAAAGCAATCTGATCAATTATTTATAAATCTATTATATAAAATCTTTACTTCTAATCATATTTCTACATCAACACAAAATAGAGAAGCAAGTCTTGGTATTGCTCTAATAGTTTATAATTCTATTCAAAGCTATATTTATAATATTGAAATATATTCTAGAACAGCACTCTACTTAGATCTCTTTTTTCTAAGTAACAATAAGTATCATATTATATTAGTATACCTACTATCCAATTATTTGAAGCTCCTTACTCATATACAATAACAGATTAACCTATGAGCAACTGAAGCTAAAAGAAAGAACTAGTATATTATAATTCTTGGCAACTTCAACTCACATATTCACTCTAACAAAAAACAATTTACTCTTTTAATTAATCTTTCTCATAATAATTATACTAGTCTTCTACAATTTCATAATATAACAACACCTATATAGCAAAGTAGTCACTTTAGTTCTCAAATTAATGATATTTAGATCTTATCAAATTTACTTTTAGATTTTGACCCTTCTGATCTAATTAACACAACTAGAATCTCTGATAATGATTATATGATTATATATACAATCTGGTATACAAACTTTTCACCTTCTGCTCCTAGAAAAAAAATGAAAAAAAGAAGATATATTTATATGATAAAATGACAACAAAAAACTAAGAAGATTTTAGAGATAAAGTAGATTCTATACTTCAATTCATAGTACAAAGCCCAAATATTGTAGATATCAAGTATACTAAATAAGCAATAGTACAAGTAGTCAGTAGCTATTAAAGATGCAACTAATATATATATTCTATTTATATTTACAAGACTCAGACCTCAATATGCACTATTACTCAAAACTTCTAAACTACAAATAGTACTTAAACATATTAACAAATATTTTTATAGTTTAGTCTCAACTCTACTATCCATTAATATAATATACTGGTTAACATCTCTTAACAAATATATCACAAAAGTAACTATACTATTTAGTATATCTATTCTTTCTTTAATACCTATTTTGATCAGCTCACTTATTAATCCTAAATTCCAGATTTCATATTACAAGCAAACTATAAAAATTATAAAAATCTTTAAAACAAATATATAGAAAAATTGTAATACAGAAAGAATTCTAGAACAATCTAAACATATTCAATATTATGTTTAATGTCATCAAAATAACTTCAAAAATAATACAATATATATAATCAATAGTATTCTTAAACAGAATACAAATAGTGTTAATTTTGAAAAAATAATTTTTCTAGATACTATTATTACAAATTACCAAGAAATCAAAGAAGCTACTCATTTGCACTTTCAAAACTGAACAAAATCTAACTCATTAGATAATGAAAAATAGAAAAACTAGAAATTCTACTATGCTCCAAAATCAAATATACAAAATAACATCTATTCACTTTTAATGATACTAATTATAATAGAAGAACTACTATTAGTGATTCAAGCTATACTGCTATATAAAACTACTAGACTTCTGAGTATATCAAATAAAATGTTACAATAATTATCACAAAAAATATTACTATATCTACTTAATATTCTAAATACTTATATATATTTAGAAAGTATACTAAACTAATAGTTAATATCAACAATCAACTCTCTCTATAGATCATTTGGACCAATTCTGAAGCTAAGAAAAAAACACAGAAAACTCTAAAACCAGACTAAGAAACTAGCAAAACTACCATAAAGAAAAAGTTTTTAGACAAAAAATATGACTAGATATAACTTCCAAAAGAAAAAACAAGCTCCACACTCCCAAAGTATTAAAAGAAAAATGCTCTTTACAACAAAAATTTTGGTTTTCTGCAACTTTTTGGGAAATAGCCTAACCCTAAAAATTTCTGTTTACTTAGATTACACAAGAAGTTCAATACAGAATTACCAAAACAAAAATTAAGTCATGTAAACTAGTCATGTGCAACAAGGATAAACAAAACAAATTTTAAATTACATGTGAGAAAGACGCCTAACTAAAACCGGACAACTGCTGAAGTTTTTCATTTTGATCTACATAGAATATCAGATTTTGTGCAGGGAAGATCATCAAACAGGAAAAACTGATAAACCTACTATAGACAAGATGTAGCTTTTAGAAAATTTCAAAAGATTACTAACTAAAATAGCTGAGATTTATGGTGAGAAAATGATACATAATAGGAGCAACTCTGTTGAAGACTTGGCAACACATTTAGATAAAATAATTGCAAAAGTTATGCATATAGATAGCAAAATAGTAGCTGCAGCAAGAAAATAGAGGAAAATAATAAAAAGAGTAGCAATCGCAGATAGAATAAATAAAGTAGAACAGATTATAAACCAAGAAGGGATCCTACCTCAGATTCAACCAATAGAACCTACAGAAGAATTAAAAGAAATAAAAATAGTAATAGACATCAAAACACAGCATTCTATAGAAGAACTATTCAGTGAAAAGATCATAGAAATAGAAATGGATGTGAGTAAAGATAACACAGAAATAGAAGACAACAAAAGCGATTGCAAATTTCAAAATATTGATATAACAGAAGACTTACTAGAAATAAAACCAGAAAGCATAGTATTAGAAGAGAAATTTGAAAGATTAGGCAATGAACTAAAAATGCGATTAGGTAAAACTACTCTTGAAGAAAGCATCTGGGTCTTAAAAAATGAAAAATGCAAATACAAAATAGAGACTAAAGCAAGAGTCATATCAGCAAATGTAACAGGAAAAGATGTGTATCAAAGAGAAAGAACCCTAAGATAGTTGCTAAAAAACAACATACATATTAAAGAAATCTCCGAAAAGTTCGCAAGAGGAAATTACTAGTGTATAATCACCTTTGACTGCGAAAAAGGATTTAATGAAGCTCAAACAGAATTAGACAATAAAAAGGAAGAGCACAAAGACTAAATCTAACTCTAGAAAAACCCTTAAATACAGAAAATAGCAAAAACCAAACCCAAGAACATCAACAGAATAAAGTTATAAAGAAAGATACCAAAAGTAGAAAAAAAATTAAGAGAAAAGCTGAAGATGAATTAAAGAAAATCTTCGAGCAAAGAAGTTTAAAGAAAGATCTAGATGCAATCAATAAAACAAAACAAAACAAGACAAAGAGAAGAGATCAACCCAAAGAGCAAAAAAATGTTATCACAGTTTAAAACCTATTTCGTACAGTTAGTCGTTCTGAAGTATTTGAAGCTACAAGGTACTTAGGTAGAGTTGATCATATAGAAATGATCAAAGAAGATCACTATAAACCTAGAACAGAGATTTCCTTTGCTGAAGGAAAGTTCAATAGTCAGGAAGAAATACCTTGAGTAATTCCCTTCAATAATAAAGTATTAGTAAGAGTGACCCTGGGTATAACAGAACAGATATTTTAGATGAGAAGAAACAATATACACTAAAACTACATAATATCTCTAAGAATGCAAATGAGATACTTGTACTTAGACAAATAAGACATACAAATGCCAAAGGAGTATATATATTTCGAAACACAAATAGTAACAACAAAAGCTATACGATAGTAACTTTCCAAAGCAAGAAAGACATATTAGAAGCCAAAAAACATAGCATCACATACTATAACACCAAATTATATTGGGAGACTAATAGATACGAAGAATGTAGAAAAATATACTACAACAGTTTCCTCTCAACAGATCCTCAAGAAAATAGACAGAGAAAAGATACTAGTCTAAAACCCGTTATAAATAAAAAAAAGTCACACAATAGCACCTCCTCCAAAAATGAAGATACCTATAAAAGTGCCTTCTCTTCAAATAAGAAAAAAGAAATACGTGAAGGAAAAAGAAGAGAACCTAGTATCGGTTCTTCAAGTAATACAAACTACACATACAGTCAAGAAACAGGTTCAGAAAACTCTATAAATTACATACTACAATTAATTAGAGGTCTTGAAGACAAGATTAGTAGCATGGAATAAGAGGTTTCCCAATGCTCCTAAAAGGTACCCAAGTTGAACTAAAGAAAAAGAACAGTGGAGCAGACTGTTCTCTAAAAGAAGAAAGAAGTAGTATAGGAGGCATAAGAGAAGAAAAAAAAATACAAAACTCAACATATGACTATCGTACTCTCAAAATAGCTACACATAATATCAATGGAATAAAAGAAAGTTTCACCAAACTAGAGTTACTACTAGAGTGAGCAATATACAAAGATTTAGATATAATAGGAATTAATGAAACTAACACTATGGAGAGACAAAACAAATTCAGTATAAAAAGATACAAAGAATTCTTCGGAGTTTGAACAGACTTAGAAGAAAATAAAAAAAAGGGATCTGGAGTAGATATATTAATAACAACAAATAGGAGAAACACCTAAGCTAAGTAAAAAGAGTGAGCACATATTATATAGAAGTACTTTTCATTTTCAAAAGACAAAAGTTGTTAATTATAACATTATATATACCACACAATGAGAAAGATATCAGAAGAGAAATTCAACATCAAGTAATCAGAAGAT
The DNA here is from genome assembly GCA_910592325.1 of Scutellospora calospora. NCBI lineage: Eukaryota > Fungi > Glomeromycota > Glomeromycetes > Diversisporales > Gigasporaceae > Scutellospora > Scutellospora calospora. The sequence continues at coordinate 104 of CAJVPM010002146.1, read as the reverse complement.
GCAATGAATACTTTAAGAAAAGCATAAAAGTTATAGTTTTAGGTAACTTTAATGATATAAGAAACAGAGAACTAGACCAAGATAGAAAAGAATTCAAATGTTCC
>CAJVPM010002145.1:0-10438 GCA_910592325.1 Scutellospora calospora | reverse complement strand
AATTTTATAATGAATTAATCAATACTCCAATCGATTACATAAATTACAGTATGTGAGTATAAATTTCAATGATATTTTTTATTAAATTATAATTTTATAATGAATTAATCAATATTCCAATCGATTACATAAATTCCAGGATGTGAGTATAAATTTCAATGATATTTATTTATTAAATTATAATTTTATAATGGATTAATCAATACTCCAATCGATTACAGGGTGTGAGTATAAATTTCAATGATATTTATTTATTAAATATAATGAATTAATCAATACTCCAATCGATTACAGTATGTGAGTATAAATTCCAATGATATTTATTTGATAACTATAACCGGCGGTGATCATCACCGGTATGTAATTAGCCAATAAATTTGCAGGATCAGGTGTAACGTGTCAAATCAATTCGTGTAACGAAATCAAAGACTTTTTTTAAAAAAAATACTAATATCTCAAGAATTCACCTATGAAACCACCTTCGACGTTCTAACAAAAAAAATTCCTGCTAAATTTTGTATACATGTAACACCCTACTAAAATCCTAGGCCTCGCCCTAACCCTAAAGTAAACGAAATGGAATCTTTTTTTTGTTTTATAATTATTAACTAATTACACGCCGGTGATGATCACCACCGGCGACTTTAAGAAATTATCTTGATAAAAATAGATCAGAACAAAATTTGAAAATTTAAAAAAAAATTTAGTAGCCAAATCTGCCTGTTAAACTAGATAATTTAAGAGTAAATATTAGTAATTACTAATAATATATAACAAAAAATTTGTAAATTTTTTTTAAACTTTAATAATGATTTTCTCAATAATAATAATAATAATTATTATTATTTTTTGTATACGATGTTTGTAGACTTTTATTTCCGCTGCTACCAAATGTAACCGTATCTATTAAGAATAGATAGGTTTGGAACGATTTAATATATGGAAACTAAGCAACTTTGGGTTTTTCTTTATTAAAGAAATACAAGTGAAAAAGCATAGCTAGCTTTCTTTTTCTTTACATATTTATATCGCTTGTTACAATGCAATTACTTCATTATGCTCTATTTGAACGTATATTATTACGATTTATAATGACTCAGCAATTTGGTTATGTTAGAGCGACTCCGATCTAGCATCACGCTTTCCGTGATGCTCGATCATGTTCGAACCTCCGATAGCACACGTGCTTCGTGCAATGTTCCCTGTACTTAGTAAAATTTTAGCATATCGATATCGATAACGATATATATATATTTTTTTTTTGTAAATTGATATTAGCCAATCACAATTGAGGATCATCCGTGACCTTTTGACAATACATGAGCTAAGCTCTTATGAAAAGAATTTTTGAAAATTTTTTATATCATATTGACAAATTTATATTTTACATTTCATGTGAAAACTGTCCGATACAGATCCCTCAATAAAACATTGATATATTGATGTTCGAAATAAGCTTCCAAAGAATTCATGTAAAGTTGATTCAAGAACTGGGTTCTGACAAGCTTTTAACAAGCTTTTAACAACACTATCTTCGTTAAAATTTTCACGTGATTACGTTGTGACCGAGAATATTCCTATGGAATGTTACAATATTATCGCGTGGGTAATTATTACAATAGTAATAGATACGAGATATCCCATGATCTTTGTTTTTATGCATGTAGGGATTTATTTGTCCATAATCAACGATATCTAGAGTGGTATTACGTATCGTACGTACAAATTCAGTGTGATAATGTACTGCAGAATAAAATAAAAAATATTAAAAGAATTTTTCCTTAAATCTAATTGTATATCAAAAAAAAAAAAAAAAAAAAAATTATTCCTCTTACGTACAGTATATGTTATCTATTTAGGTTACATAACTGATAAGATCTCAAGATACTAAAAACTAATTCTAATTCTAAAAACAGATTTAATTCGATCACTATCAATGAAAGTTATGAGTACGTATTACAAATTACTGAATATATAACCTAGATTTTGATTTCATTATCAAATTTAAAAATGGAAATCGGCAATTATAAGTAAATGTTACGTTTTATGGAAAATAGGATAACACAAATTTTCCCATTAATCTTGTAAATATGGTAATTGGTGTTCATGAATTAGTGCCTGGCCTAAAAGTCTAGACACTTTTGTGCAAGCTTTTTGAAAACATAAATCAATTTGGATTTTAAACATTAGCCATGCATTTTCTGGGTCTCAAATATTTATATTCTTTTATACATTATAGGGAAATTATTATTATTTTTTTTAATATAAAAAGGAATTTATTTAATGTTTTTTAAATAAAGGACAATTTAATAATATTTAAATACATCCATTTATTAAAAACTATAATCCCTAAATCCTAAATTAATTTTAAAAATGCCCCAAAAATTTTAAATTTTCATATTTAAGATAGGAACAATAATAAACTGTAGTGCCTTGTAATACAGCATAACCTGGCTTTAAAGATAAATTAAAAAATGCTGTATTTATGTTTTCGAAATGATTTTATTGATGATAATTGCTAACATTCTAAGGATTTTCCAAGATGTAAATATGTTGAAAATCATTCATTAACGTCAGGCCATTTTTTATGAATGCTACTAACGTGTAATTAATAAATCTAATTAAGGAAATTTTATATCTATAGATTTTAAGAGTTGATCTGCATTGAAGATATAGTTAACCTTTCACAATAATACGCTGAGCAACTTGAGCATCAAATTATGATTTATTAGTTTCGAAGAACTACGTATCATCAGTAGTTCAAGAATTCAAAATTTATTATTTGTTATTGATACACTTATCCGTAGAATATATAGGGGGCGCAATTTAAATGTGTACAAAATTTTGCCAATCTTGGCTTACATTGTAATTTTTTTTTTTTTTACGTATAAAATTTCGTAATTTCCCGATTAACACAGATCAGACGGATACGTAGTGATTTAATTGACTCCGAATATTATTAAAAAAAAAAAAAAATTTTTTTTAATATAATTTCTTAAGTCTTTTTACTCAGTTATTTCTTATGATTTTTTCAAAATTACATAATTAACTTGTTCGGATCTTTATGTCCGATAAATGTTTGTAAGCCCTAGATGAGGCTAAAAGGTTTCAATATTTACCTAATTATGGACTTTGCAGAATCACATAGTAGCATAGCCTCATCTAAGTGAGCCTAATTCAGAATGATTATGGATAATCCATGGTTATCCGAATGCCATCGGATGTTTATAATAAATCTACAAAGTATATATATTTATCGTTATTAATAAAAATAATAAAGTACTACATGTTATTGTAATTGAAAAAAAAAACAATAATAATTACGTGTATTATACCTACCTTTTCAATATAATACAATTTTTTTATCACAATTTTCACGTAGGCTGTGTGAAGCACAAATAATCACGCCAGAATTGTTTTTATAGAATCAATACAAAAGATCAAACGTTCCTGAAAAGACTAATGTTTTTTTAAGAATGTTATTACGTGCAAATATAGGCTATTTAGTACTGTATATGACTACAAAGACTTATTCACGCATAATCGCTTATAAATCCATACATCGCTAAATTACCGTAATTTAATAGTATTCTTGCCTTTAAAGTGTCAATATAGTAAATAATATTAAAAATAAATTACCAAAATTAATTCCAATTCAGCTTAATAAGAAACTATAAAGAAAAGCTTTTATGTAATAATTTAAGTTTTAATAATGAATTTTATAATTTTTTTTTTTTTTTATCGGAGAACTTTACTCCGAAATGTTATAATATTAAGGAAATATTAATGTATAGTATATCTGTGCATCTGACAAACTATTAGAAGATCTTTGTTAAATATGATTAAATAATTACCTTTTTTAAATAATAAAATCAATCAATCATTTTGTGTAATACAGTACGTAGCATTGTTTAGGTTTCCTAATGAGAAATTTCCATGAGAGCATTGTAAAAAAAAAAAAAAAAATCAATAAATAAACCACCTTTTTTTTACTTCAACAAATCTCGTCCAAAAAATTATTGGATATTAATACTTAAATTTTAATATAAATAAATATTCAATAATGTTTCAATCAGTGCTCTTTATACATGAGGAAAATCCTTCGGCACCTAATCAAAAAGATAATGCAAAAATACGTGAATTACAAAGGAGGAGGGCACGAATTGTGAATAAAATTGAACCTTTAGAAGTCTTACCATTTCCTCCAAAGTTTGATGAACGTATTTTTTTAAAAACAACTGGTAAACCAAAAACAAAAACAGCAAATGGATGGTTCTTTTACAGAAAAGCTTATGTTGAAGAATTAAAAGTTATTGGAAGAGCATATCCTATGACTGAAATTTCGAAATATATTTCAGAATCATGGAAAAATGAACCTGAAACAGTTAGAAAATATTATAAAGAACTTGCTTGTAAAGCTGCTAATTTACAACCAGAAACACCTATAACCAAAACTAAACCTAAAGTCACGAAGAGAGTTAAATCTATGAAATCTTCTAATGAGTCTCAAAAATCAACAGTACCAGTAAAACCGGTAAATGATATACCTAATAAAGATTTTTTTAAGGATTATTGTATTTATTCACCACAACCAGTTATTACACCTTGTACAAAATTACTTGAAAGCTATCCTTACGATGGTATAAGTCATGAGTCTGAATATAGTAGTTACTTTATTGAACCAAATAATCTTTTTGGTGAAGGTAATAACTTCTACAACATTGAGAATGACCAAATAGCTTATTACGAGTTTATGAACACAATGAATACACAAGATATTAATTTTGATCTTAGTTTATATTCAGAGAAAGAAGAGCAACAGACATTTTATTAATTTCTTAAATTTTTTTTTTCATTTTGGTATAAGTGATCATGTGACTCTTCATTAAAAATATACTTAATCTCTCGATATACATGGGATGGCTAGTTGAACTTAGCTAAACTTGTATAATAATTAATGATCAAACTTGCGAATGGTCATAACGTTTAAATTTGTAATTAATGTGAATAAGTTCATAACGTTTAAATTTGTAATTAATGTGAATAAGTTCATAACGTTTAAATTTATGATTTAATGATTAAACTTATGATAAATAGCTTTATGTGTTTTATATAATTATTTGAACATTTATTAAAGAAAAAAAAAAAAAAAGTGGCATAATTGGTTTTTTTTATTTTGTTAGGATATTTAACATAAAAATTTTTTTCTTAATCTTAATAGGACAAATATTCCTTGTTTATATATATATATATTCATTTTTGTATATTATTTCTATCTATTATATATATAGTATATATCATATAGATATATATATCTTATGTACTTATGTCATAAATTGTAAAATAAAAAATAAATACGTACGAAAATTCTTGAAAAATTCATATATTTTAATTTATAAATATTTAGTAAATAACGAATTAAAAAAGTTATACATGTCGAATTTCAAATTTGTCAATAAAAAGTAATAAGAAACGATTGATGCGTCATTTATAATCCATAGAATTCCGTAGGATAATAATAATTGGTATCGAAAAGGTTATTATTTCCTACACCTGTTAAAGATTCCTCAACAGAAAAAAATCGAGGTGTTGAGGCGAAATCTGTAGTATTTGGGTAAGAATTAACGTTAATATTATCAAAATTCTTTTGATCTTGCCTATATATATTTTGTTGAGAATACGTTGGATATAATTCAATTGTATTATCAAATGAGGTATATTGAATAGATGTTGGCAGTGCAACCGAAAATTCTGAAAAAATACATGCTATCGTCATAGCTTGGCATATATCCGTTATCTTGATACGGAGAATACGAAAAAAATAAATTTGGTTGGGAATATGGTGAATTGTTTAATGTTGCATATGGTACAAATGTAGTACCATACAAACATGAGTTAATGTTATCGTTAGTGAATTGTTCCAATGATGTATTTGATATTGTTATTTGTTCTGTTTCACAATTACTAGAATCGGAAACTACAAGGGTAGAGTTTGCAGGGGCAGAGTTCGTGGAGAATTTATGTTGTTCATCAAGATTTTTTGTTTTTTCATTTTTTTTCATTAGCTTGAGATTGTAATTTTTCATTTCTAGCAATAATAAAAAGGTTTTCAACTTTTCGTGCAAGTCTTCTATATTCATTCTTAACAATTGAAGATTCTTGATACCATGAAGCTGATGCTAGTTTCGACGCGCGAGTCATCTTTACTTTAACATTTTGCTTCTTAAGTTCTTGAACAAATACTTTACGATAAATGAAGAATTCGTTCAACATTTTTGGGGATTGAGACTTGCTCTTTAATAAATGTTTTACTAAATCTTCAGCGAGAATTGTTGGCGGAAATGGTATTTTTACAAGAGTATCCGTTGACGATTTTACGCGATTCAAAGATTCACCATTTAATCTTGCTTTATCACAATTATCGCAATATATATCTTCTGGTTGTGAATCTATTGAAATTTCCTGATCCTGTCCATAATCAATAACTGATGCTATCAACTTGCTATTGGCCATTATTAATCAATTACTAAAGATTTTTACACTGTTAAATATTCTTTTATGATTCTATTTTTCTATTAATAATAAGAGCTACAAAAAACCTAATTCACGACGATTTCCCGACGACAAAAATAAAAGGTATTCACGCCCTATATTTATATTAAAGTCGACTTGCGTGTGTAGTACGTTAGAAAGATCACGATTTAGCTGTCCAGCTACGGAGTAAACTCCGGTGTAACATTTCTGTGGCGAGTGTGGTGTGGCGAGTGTGGCACTAAACGGGATTATGAAATTGATTGTCAATGTAAACAAAAATGCTATTGATTAGAGGTGCAGACATTAGAACATGAAATAACATACGTCATAGCCGTAACTGGGGTAGCTACCCAAATTTTATATGATGTAGGAGAGTAGCTACCTTTGACCTGACAAATGTCCGCACATCTACTATTGATATTACCAGATAAAATCATAGCATATAATATTTGTGAATATTATCTTTATAATAATAAAAATATATTATTTAATTTTATACGTATTAGTTTGTAAAAAAAAAAAAAAAAAAAAAAAAAAACTATCATTTACAGTAGTTATTTGTGATAAGAAAACAAAAGATATAAAGTTTACTGCAGAATATTCAATACGGACTATAATATGATGAAATGATGCGATCTGAAAAACACTCCCAAAAAGATTCATATGTGTCATTTATTCACATAAGATATATTTCTTGTTAACTAAATGAGATACTCCGTGTATAACTCTTCAAATGCATATACAGAAGTATTGGCATGCCGTGACAATTTGTTTTCAGAGTTTATGCATATCAAGATGCTATGTAGTTTCATATATTTACGTGTAATATCACGATAATGGTATTTTTCATTGGTTTATTATGTTCTTTTTTTTCTATATTAGTATTAGATTGTCTAATTTATACAAAATAAGGTCTTGTATTACCATGCGCCACTTTTTGTGTGGCGATAATTAATAGGACATCGGTTATTATTATTGGAAAAAGATTTCCTCTCAATTTACCAAGATCATTATGTTTCGTATTTACAAAATTTTAAAAAAGTAATTTGAACAAAAAAAAAAAAAAAAAACTTTTTTTATTTTCTTATAATCGATTTCATGTAACAACGCGCGTCTCATCAATACAATACGTATGCAGAGATCCATGTGTTTAATTCGGAAATGATCTCCGACCGAAAATTTTCAAAGAGTTTGCGACATTATAATTATATCTTCGGAAATATCTTGTAGGTTTTTCCGTATGTCGGAGATTATATCCGATGCAAGAATAAATTAAGCTACAAGTAATTGAATGCATTAAATTCCGGTGGGAATAATTTAAAATTTCGTAAATTAAATTACGTTTTGTTTATTTGAAAATCAAATAAAGAAAATTCTATCAATTTAGTCGAAAATTGGTTAACACTATGATTTCTTTTACTGTATGTATTAAATTCATTGTTTTAAAAAATTTTTTATTATTATGTTTAGGATAGGTTTCAAAAACAGATGAAACACATCTCATTTCTTATTAATCTTCTCATTTCTTATTAATCTTTCTGATACACATGACATAATTCTGTTTATTGGTAATATAAAAACTTTAAGTTTAATCCGAGACTTTTCTGGATTTTTCCGTTTGTAGTGATTACGGAGAAAAAAATTTTTTTTTAATAAAGGTGTAAGTAAATGAAGGACACGGGGAAGTCTGCATGATTCCCCTTATTTCTTATATAAGAAAAAAAAAAAAGAAAAATCATGCAGATTTCCTTGAAAAAATTTATATGGTGTCTTTACCACCTTTTTTGAAAATAGCTATAAATATTCATAAAATTTTATTGAAATTTTACATTAAACGAACTTATCTTTTACCCTTGAACATACATTTTTGTATTTGCAATAGCGACCTTGTAAATCATATATATGTAATCAAATATAATTTTAATGTAATAATACATTTCAAATTTTAATCAAATATAATTCAATTAAAATCGCAACCTCGTCTTTTTTACTTTAAGTGAATCATGCAACATAATGTGTTCAAAGTAGGTTATATTCTTAGATTCGCGTTTTTTGTTTTAAATAACGTCTTTTTTCGCATTAAAAATTCAACCAACACAAATAATTCTCATTGTTATATGACTATGGAAGCTTACTTCAATTTTTAAAATGCTTGGATTCAATTAAAATTCCATACAAAAGTATAATATCAAATATATTACGAGTGGAATTTTCTTTACGTTAAAGTGATGTATTTTAAATTATTTAAGTCTTCTAAATGCCATAAGTATTGAATATTCACGTGACCAATTAGTTGGTTGACTAAATTCTTAAAACCTCATGCATACAGTCGTAAGTAATTTGACTGTCTAAACGAAAGGGCTAATAATTCTCTGTCAAGATTTGTATATATATTATGGCTAGATCTAGGCCGATCACCTTGTTTCCCGAAATTATTCGAAATTTCTGAATATGTGCAGAAATTCGTCGAAATAAGTAATTATTTAACGAATAAATTTCTGCAAGGTATATTAGTCGAAATTTTGTGAAAGATGATTGCATTATTGAACGAACAAATTATTTGTTAATAAAAGTTAAAATTATAAAGAGTTGCATATCCCACTGCACCAAATAACTTAATATTATATAAGGTTTAGTAGAGTATATATATATATATATATATATACTTAATGGATCTTTTTTGCTCTTTAGTACACTCACAACACGCCCAACACATTCCTTCGATATCATAAAAATATAATGTCATTCCCTAACATGAAAGCACTCATATTCATCATAATCGTTGTCCTTTTGACCATTCAAGGTAAAAATTTTAATGCATTTATTATTTAAATTGCTTTTTTTTTTCAAAAACCAATTATTTATTATTATTATTATTATTATTATTTTCATTTAGTTGATGCCTTATGCCTAGATCATATCCCAACTGGTGCCGAGATAAAAGGTCACTCTCAATTAAATGGTAACTCAGTGACATTTTGGTGGAAGGATGCCGTTTTGTCAACCACGTTTTATGTCGTTTTCCCGTTAAATAGTACCTATCAATACCCTTTTCTAGATTCAAAATGCAAAAATAGAATTAATGGGTATGGTCATATTGTGAAAATGTATGATACTGTCATTTATAAATATTATGGTAAAGGTGGATATGTATCTTGTTGTCTTTATTTTCCTATGAGTGCAATCCTTGATGATGGAATGGGTGAACCATTATCTAAATCAACATAATTCAATCACATTACCGTACTTGTCATAATTTTAATATACTTTTCATAGTTTAATAAATATCAAGACTCTTAATCAAGAGTAACCAGTAGTGAATTTTGTGTAACGTTACGGTTACTAGATTACTTGGACTAGTCATAAAGAAATGGTAAAAAAATCAACTTTTGAGCAAAAGCTCTAAAGAAATTTTTTTTTTTTTTTTTTTTTTTTTTTTTTTTTTTTTTGGGTGTTTCCTTTCTTTTTGTTCGGGGTTTCGTTTGTTTTTTTTTATTTTTTATTTTGTATTATTTGATTGTTATTGTTTTTTTTTTTTTTTTTTTTTTTTTTTTTTTTTTTTGGAAGCTTCCGTACTTCAATGACGCGCGATGCTAAGTTTTTTTCTAAAAGTTAATATCTACGACGTGATACATAGTTTCGATTAAATTTTGACTTTTTAATAGTTTTAATTTATTTGATAGAAAAAAAATTTTTTGATAGCTATAAAATATGTTAACCTACCTTATATCTGGATATAACCTCTTATTAATATAGGGTATCTAATCAGTTATTGGATTTTATTAATGGTTACAACCGTTCAGGTAAAAAGTTACTGTCAAACCTAAAAACTAACCTCTCAAATAGTTATAGAGACTGCTGTATCTATATGGCGATAGATAGGTGATCACAGCTTTATGCCGGT
>CAJVPM010002144.1:0-10440 GCA_910592325.1 Scutellospora calospora | reverse complement strand
ATTTAGTGCTTAAGTATGATCTGCTATAATAGCTTTTTTTCTCCTAGAATAAGTATCATGTCTAAACATGCTTTTTAGTGTAAAGTGTTATGAAAATGATAGACATGAGTGCCAATTCAGCACCAATTGTTTACGGATGAAAGAATTTGTAAACGTATAATGTAAATCCAGGGATAGTGTAACGGTATGGGAGAATATTTATAGAACTCTGACTGGGACCTGCACGGCCTAAAAATTTAAGCTTTTGCCGGCCCACTTGGCCCGCAATATAAAATTTTTTAAAAGTTCGGCCCGCTTTTTACTATGTTTTTACCTTATCAAGCCCGCAATTTTGAGAGGTTTTTAAAATTTTTAAATTTTGGCCCGGTCCGTGCAGGCCTCTAACTCTGACCAATTTAGTCAGGGCCATTAACATGAAAGGCAGGCGTATTTACTTAGAGAACAGTATATTATGTATCAATTGGGAGAGCAAGTGTATGAGAGAATTTATTGAATCTGAATGTTGTTAATGTTATACGTCGCTTGGAATTCATGTTAATTCTAAATTGACATGTCATTTGGAATCGTAATATAACATATGTTATATCATGATAACGATTAAAAAAAAAAAAAAAAATATTGTAAAAAAAAAAAATAATAATCAAAAAAAAATCAAAAAAATACAGTAAAAAAAATAAATAGTGTGATAAGGCGAATCTTGTCTCTCGATATTCAACAACACTAATCTACTGGACCTACGGGCGGCTTAGTCGATTGAGGTGTGTTAAATTTGGCGAGTGGTTTGATAAGTACTTCTTTTGTTATGTCTTGGGTTTCTTCGGTATTAGTTCTTTACTAACTCTATTCTTCAATTACCACACTACTTCGGGGAATTGGATCAACGAAACAACCACAATTATCACATTATTTCGGATAGTTGGAAGCGAATAAACCACGGCTATCCTGGTACGTTAGGATACAACAGCCAGACAGGGTTTTAATATATAGGGGGTTTATTTAATGTGGCAGCTGATGCTGAAATTTTTCGTATTGTTATATTAAAATTTAAAAATTTTTTAGAGTATATTTCTGTGAGATTTTTTTAGGGTTAGGGTTAGGGTTTAGGGTTAGGTTTTACAATAAAAGAGTATAAGTAGGTTTTAGTAGGTTGAAGAATTTAAATCAAGACCCTGAATTTCAGCATCAGCTGTCACATTTAATAACACAAGTTTAGTGATTAGGGGTTTTAGTGAATTTATATTTTAGGTATTAGAAACTTATTTAATAAAGTCAAAGAGACATTGTATATTATCTTAAAGAATTATCACAACCTTTATTTATAATAAAATTTAATATATACATGCAGAAAATTATTCTAATAATTATGATTTTTATGTTAATTATTTGGTCCTATTGGTCCAATTAGTCCTATTTGACTTTTTAGATATTTTTAACTATTTAGTTCTTTTTGACAATTTAAACTAGATAACTCTAATCAATATAGTTATCAGACTGATATGTTTAATTTATGAAGAGAACCCAACTTAGTTATATTGCAAGTTTTATAATAAAAAAAAAAAAAGTAAAAAAAAAAAAAAATCATAATAAATTTTATTTTAATATTTTTTTAGCATTATATATTGGTACAATAATTTTAATAGTTTTTGCAATATTTATTACAATAGTATACAGATTCAAACTATAATAAATTTGAATTTTACTTATAACAATATTGCAAACAAATAACCTAGAAATAATTCTAATAACAAATAATATTATAGTTCATATTAATAATTATTATATATCTTGTAATATATAGCTACAACATCTAATATATAGCATATTATTTTTGTAGTATAAATAGCTTTTATTTTTATAGTTAGTTTTGCTACAATAATAGTTGTTTATTTTAAATTTTTTGTTTTTTACTTGTTTAGTTATTTGCTTTTAAGTTATTAAATTATTTTTAGTTGTATATATAGATAAATTTTGTTAAACTATAGCATTTCTCAAAAAGTTTAAAATACTAAGTAAAATAATATTAAGTACTAAATAATTACTAGTACTTAATAGTTCTAATTCATTTACTAAATATTATTTATCTAAAACTACAAATTTATATCTAATATAGTAAGAATTAAATTAAATTTTTTTTAGATAGTCTTATAAGGTAATATATACTAATTTATTTTTATTTGTTAATATTAGATACTCAGATTTTATCAAATTACTTATATTTAAACTTAAAGTATATTTAGTTTTATAGTACTTTTTTTATAATATTGCAAATTATTTAACAATTTTTTTAATATAGTTTTTTGTTGCTTTTTAATAATTAGTAGTAGTTAAAGTTTACTCAAGTTGAATTTTAAATTAGCAAATAATTAGTTTAAAGATAGAGTGTAATATTTAAAATAATATATAAACTTAATAGTATATTTTTTTTGTAATTTGAATTACAAAAATTTTTACTAATTAAATATTTTTTGAGCTTCTAAGTAAACTTGTAGAATAGATTCTTGTAATTCTAATAGTAATAAAATTATTAAAATTGGTTTAAAACTCATTAATATATAAATTTTAAAAATTTAATATAAAAATTTACTATTAAAATTCTCTTATAGTTTTTTAGAAATTAGCCAATTAAAGTTAACTTCTTTATATAACCAAGAAAAAACATAGAGTGTCTAAAGAAAATTTAAGATATATACAAATATAATTTTTTTAAATTAAATATCTTATAAAATTTTAATATAATAAATTATTTATTTAAATATATATATTATTGAATTTTCATAAAAATTAATTAAAAAATAAAAAAGTTTTATTAGTAACATATTTTAATTTACTAGATAAAAATCTATTATACTATTTAAATTATATAAAAAATAATCTATATATATCTTACTCTTAAAATAATAAGTCTTCTTCAGATATAGTATTTTGAGATAATTTTAATATAATATATTAGAATAACTTGCTTAAGATATACTTTCTAATATATTATAATAATTTTTTTCTAAATTAATTGAATTAATTTTATATTATAAACTTTAATAAAATAAAAAATTATTAATTATTAGAATTATATTAAAAAATTACAAATATATTATTATTTAATATTAATATGTATTTTTTTAAATTTATATTATAATTAGAATCAAATATATACTATTTATTTTTTTTATTTATAGATAACTTTGTAATATAATACTTTTGATATTAGTTAAATTTTTTTTATTACTATTATTAATTATAATTACTCTAATATTATTATTACTATTATTTTCTAATAGAGAATTTAGTTCTAAAAATTTTAAATGATAAAGTATATATAAATAATTAATTTAAAATTAAAATTTATTTTATTATTATTATTATTTTCTTTATTATTAGAAAAAAATATATTATAAATTAAAGTTAAATAACTATCTAAAAATATATAATTAGATAAAGTTAATAGATTATTTAAAAGTATATTATTTACTAAAATTAATTAATTTTTTAATCAAATATTATTTTTTATATAATATTCTACTAATATAAAATTGAGATTATTAGTAATTTAATTATAGTTCTTATCTAAATATAAGTTAATATAGTATTATTTTAGTCAAAATATATACTTAAATATTTATAATCTTTATATTAAATAAAATATAATTCTTAATCAATATAGCATATTAATTTTGATTTTTTTTTTTTATCATTAAAGCTACCTTCTTAGCTAATTAGATTTTATTAATTTTCTATTATAGAGTTATATATATGATAATCTCCTAAGGTTTATAATTATATAATGAGTATATAGTAAGCTATATATATAACTTTAGTCATTATCTAATTTAAGTAGTCTACTATACAGACATTAGACTATCTGTTTAGTTCTTTACTATGTTGCTATAACTACAACCTACTTGTAAATTACCTATTTAAATACTTTGATCATTAACTTATTTTTCATATCAATTAATTTTACTATTATATCTAACTACTTAAGTTAGCTGACTTGTCTGTAGATCTTTCTCTGACATGACTTAGATTCTCTTAGAATACATATTACCTAACATATTATAAACATACAAAGCTTTAGTTAACCTCAGAAACAATTTCTACTAGAATGATTTTGTACTCATTTTACAGATTTATCTAGCGTAGACTCTTGTAGTATTTATATAATTTTAGATTCTACTATAGTTTTTTACTAGTCAGTTGACCTAGTTCTTTTCTAGTATTCAACTAGTTACCTTACCCTTCTATCTAGTAACTTTGAAACCCTCTACCTTTATTAGACTGAGTTTTCTTTTTAAATCAAACTTTAACTGATGTAATCTCATAAGAAGGCTGTACTACTTCACCAACTCAAAATTTCTACTATGCAGATCCTTTGCTCATATATCCTATTATGATTTCTTCATGTAACATTATATTATACTTTTTAATATATCACTAACATCATCATTAAAAATATCATTGTAAAATTAATTAATCCCATTAAGTTAATCACCTGATAACCCTGATTTAATTAAATCCCATAATCCCCCATGAATATAATTGATATAAAACGACCAAGACTATATAAAATCCGGTTATAATACCCACACCCAAGTTAACTATTGGAGTTAAACCGGCACCCCTTGGTATAACGCTCCAAAACAATAGTAACACTACCCTAAATAGATACGGTTACACCGATTGTCAATTGGGATAGCCCAGATATCAATTTGCTAAATTTTACCTAAATATCTAGCTAAAATTAATTTATTTAGGTTGATAATTTAGGCCAATTGACATCTGAGACAAATTTGCATTTGGGGCACGACAGATATATAAAAAATAAACCGAATTTTAATTCAAAAGCTGGTTTATAAAAGTTTTACAACTGAATTAGAACATTACAAACCGATTTACTATTAAAACCGGTTTAACCCGAATTTAGTTGAATTGCATAAACCGATTCCGACTCTAATTGGATTAATTATTAATTTGCAGAATATTTTAAACAAATGTCAACAATATTTTGAATTTTATTCTATAAGAGTTTGATGCTTACATTCTTATAGTAAAAAATACATATAAAAAATAAAATTAATAAACTATATTAAAGAAATTTATTGTACTTACTTCCTAATTATTTAATAGAGAGCAGGCGCAAAAAAAATTTTAAAATCATGATAAGAATTTATACACACGAGTTGAAGGTCTAGTCATTTTTAACTTAGAAGGTGCGATAGAACTTTTTTCTTTAGTTAGGATTTTATTCTAAGTGGCAATGTATTGTCTCGAGGAGGCAAAATAATTAAACTTATATTCCTAGTAAAAGATTTTGACATTATATCTTTCCATAATTTTGGATCAATAAATTTTTGAAAAGGGAAAACTTTTCCATAATGTCGTTACCAGTCATTTGAAAGTATTGTATATGAGGCATGCAATTACGAAGTGTATTTTTCAAAGTTAAAAAGTTTTCATCAGACCAATCTTCAGGATTGGAATTTAATTCAGGATTTTGAGCAATTCACCATCTAATGATCTAATCCCAAATTTTACCTTCAGCCATAGGTAAGTAATCAAGTTTCAGGAGAGTAACCAAAGCAAATTCCGGTAACTATATCTTACTTAATAATAATATCAAAGAATATGTGTTTTTTTTTAATTTTTTTTTTTTACTCGATTCTCATCATAATTTGTTTATACCAATTCATCTCGAAAATAAGAACACCGAGAATTTAAAATAATGTATTAGCCTAAATAATTTTATAGTTTGACGCTTGACCAACTTCAGTTAGTATATTGTATTCATATTCACTTTCAAAAAGATCTATAAAATCCTTATCCATTCTAGTTAAATTTTACGTAAATCCTGAAAATTATAAAAGGATTAGCATTAGATAAATTAATGTGCGTGTGCAGGTTCAAGTAAACATTTATATTATATCTGTATATGTCTGACAAAAATAAAATGACAAATCATTTACGGCTGCATAATGAAAATCTTTATTTTATTTCCAAATTTGTTTCGGCAATTCTTCTCCTTGTGGTAAAAACAACAATGATATTTATCCGTTATCGCTACTATTTGTCTTTCGTATAACTCCACTAATAAAATTTTATAAGTTTGGAATCTAACTTGTGTAATTACTGTAGGTGCTAATATGGTCCGAACAATGCCCTCGAGGGATTTTATTTCAATTGGTTATGTGAACATACATATACATGGGTGTTTTTAAGCACTCATTTCCCCGACAGCAACGGTTAGCACGATTTAAGGTTAGCCAGATTTATAGTTAGTGTTGGCTAAGTGTTAGGTGTCGGAAAATCATATAAACCCGCAACTCTAAAAGATTACTATATCGTTATATCATAGCAATTTTGCTGAAGACTCATGATGCAAAGTGTGGATATTAAATTTTATCCAATCAATCTCAATGCAACTCTGAAAAAAAGATAATTGCGACAATTTTTTTTCATCGCGATGAGAACTAACTTTATCAATTAAATTATTTCCACTAATTAATGATTTAGGTGCTTGAGAATACCGTAAATTATTGATGTTAGCGGTGGAATTGGCACGACTTCCGATTGGTGCGCGCTATTTAAAACAAGAACAAAAAAAAACAACAAACAAGAGGCTATTCGATTGAGATGTACGATTTGGTCAAGGTTACAATTACTGATCTTATGATAAGACTTTTTATAACTTAAAGTAAGAAGAAACTAAATAATTTTTCTTTAATTTTAATTTTTCTGTGTGAATGCGAAACTTCCACACGTTATTTATTTATTTATTTTTTTGTCTATCTTTTGAGTAATTATTGTATCATAACAATATCTTCTAGCACGTTTCCTTTCTGGTTTCATCGCAAGTTACCTAACTAAATATAAGTTAAACATTTTTTTAAATCAAAGCTCCAACATGCGATATGAGGGATGCCAAAGGACAACCAAAAATTCTTGATTATCTGGTATTTTTACTTCACACACGAATAGTGATACGGGCCGATGAAAATTTCTCGGGCCAGGACCGAGGCCAAAAAACTCGGGCAGGTCGTCCTGGCCGACATTTCTACTAGAGTTTAGTTTCGAATCTCAGCGGGACACTTGAAGAATAAGGAACCAAGTGAGCTATAATGACGTCACGTCATTTGTTTACTAGCACTAACAAATCAGCCTAAATTATACTCTAACCCTATCCCTAAATTAGGCCGAGTGTCATGTGATAATCACTGGGTTCCTTGTTCTTCAAATTTCCCCCACAAAAGAATAATGAAACAAACATATTAAAAGATAATTATAGATTTGTTTCACAAAGCATGACAGAGTTTAATTTTTATTGGTTATTCATTTTTATTGGAAGAACCTCTGTTGCACAAACTTTTTATATTGTTTATAATAGAAGCATATGATCGAATGAAACTCACTGCCATTAGCGTTAGGGGGTTTCAAAAATTTTGAAATAAAAATAAGTCACATGCTTGCGTTATTATCTGCACCACAGTTGTTTCTTAGCATAAATAATATAAATATTGAAATTAAACAAATGGTCGATGTTGACTCAAATTAGGTATAAATGTAGTTTTCATCAAACAATTACGTGAAGTCCCTATTTATACGTAGAGTCTGACCAGGGTAAAAAAAATACCTATTCATTTACCGTCCAATGCAGTCTATTGTTTCAAGTGTCTTCTTGATGCATTAAAATAATTAAATTAATTAAATTAATTAAATTAATTAAATTTATTAAATTAATTAAATTAATTAAATTTATTAAATTAATTAAATCAAAAACGGCCAGGAAATGAGTAGGTATTTTTTTTCCTGGTCTGGATCGATTGGATCGAACTTTTAACAGCTCTACTAGTATTAAATTATATGTTTACACAAAAACAACGTTATCATTAAAGAGAGCTTATTTGGAAGTTAAAAAAATATCTCTGTAACTAGGAGTTTCGAAACAAATACTTAAGTATTTTTTTCGAAATAGGCATCTGATTTTAGTTTTGAAACCCCCTATTATTTGAAACAAATATGCATAATACATAAAAGAATTTTGTTTATGAAAATCAATTCTTTCTAATGAAAAAACTCCAACGGATGATATGCAATTAGATAATAGGCCAGATCAACTTTATTATCTGTCTAGAAAAATATATAATAAAATTCTTTTTAAAAAAAATACAGAAAGTATTTATTGAAATGAGATATTTCTTTGTGTAATATATTACAAATTACCCCCAGAAAAAAAAAACCATTATATATACTTTGATATACTTTGACTAGTAATCAACAAAATTTTAAAATTCATCATGCAAATTCTTTTCTTAAACTTGAAAAGGAATATTATTTTCCTTTCATTTATTCAGTTCGCGACAGCATCAATTATAAATGAATCTTATTCATCTTCACAAGATATATATGATTCTCTTCTTAACACATTATTTCCAATTACTTTTGTAATATTATTTAATGTCAAAAATGATTCCGGGTCTATTAAAAAAAAGTTATTGCCATTACTAGATGACATATTATATAATATTGTTACTTGGGTAATTCCATTAATAGTTTCTTTTACTTATGGTGACTTGTTAAATATCATGATATTTTCAATTATAAACATGTGTTTACATGCGTTCTGTTCTATATTCGCAATAATTAAGCATAAAACGATTAAAGAAGCAGACGAAACTGATTATTCTAAAAATATTTTTTTCTTCTTAACATTTTTTCCAGTAATAGTGATTCCAATATTTTGGATTATTATTATTAGTAAACTTGTAATTGATTCAACTAATTTAGTATTTCTCATATTATTTGCGTTTTTATTAGTTTTAGTTATTTTATATATTATATTTTTTATATTGGTATCCATAGGCACAAATTATGGAATGTTTTTGCAGGCTGGCTTAACATTTTTTTTTCTACCATTATTTTATGCACCAAATATTTTACAGACGTTATTTATCTTGATAAAATGGCCAATTAATTTTTATTTTGTGAAAACATGTGTATTTATATTAATGATTTCTTTGACAAGAAATGTTTCTTACTATAATGATAAAATTCCTGATGATTTTCTGGCTACTTCAACTGCAATAGTTCAACATGGACTGCGTTATTTTCTAGATGAAATATCAAAAATGAATCAAAATGAAAATCCGGATGATGAAGAAAGTATCCAAGGAAATGAAGGAATTAATAGATAAAATGCAAAATGAAATAGATTAATTGAAAGGGTTGAATGAAATAGATTAATTGAAAAGGGTTAAATTAATTATATTATTAAAATGTTAAATTAATTACGGTATACGTATTATTAAAATGTTAATCATTTCTTATTTTTAGTTAGTCATATTTAAAATTAGAAAAGTTAGATTAGAACAATTTTCAATTTAACTTTTTTAGATATAGTATCGATATATACGATACATGGTAAAATAACTGAAATTTCACGATTTTTATCACTTAAAAAATTGCATTAATAACATCTTTATTTTTTTTTTTTTTGCTTGATGAAAATTTCACATATCTTACTTGCATAACTATTCTATTGTATAGTCATTAACTTTCATCAAATTGCGTATTCTCATAACCATTAATTATTAGGGTGTGTCATATAATTATTAATCAAAACTATGAAGGATAAATCATAAATAAATTTTCTGAAACTTGTAGATTGTCGGAGTATCAATTTCATGTTTTAATAAGAATTTTTACGTAAATTAATTTTTTCTTGAACAAATTTTTTATTTTAATATAAAAAAGTTCTTCTGTAATTTTACTCTTATATCTATGATTATGATATATGAAAAATTTGAGCGAAAAATAACCGGCCAGTGAACCTACACAACAATATTATTATTATTGGGATACTTGGCGGATTTACAAATTTGTTAACATAGTTTTGATTAATTATGTTGTAATTGTTGCGCTTTGCAAAAAGATGTTATGGCGCTTTGCAATAAAGTGTGACACTGAGATTTTTGTGATGATAGTTGGAAATTTCGGAGATTTAGATTTTATATCAATTATATATTTCAATAAACAATTGTATATATTGTTTAAAATTTTCGAGAATCAAAAAATCTGCCATCGTGATCTGCAAATCATTTTGTCATGTGAGAATCGGATTTCAAAGCGGACGGCAAAAGTTTCAAAATTGATAGGTCAGCGGTTACATTCTACGATGTACTCAAGATTTGATTACGTTCTTGATGCAATTTTAGCAAAATATTTTTGAACTTTGAGCGAAGATATCTCAATAACTACTTGACCAAATTCGATGAATTTTTTTTGTTTTAATTCTATGAATATATGGAATTCAAATGAAAAAAATTCATCAATTTTGATCGGGCGGTTGTTGAGATAGCTTCTCTCAAAGTTAGTAAAATTCAAAACGTCTATTAAAATAAGTGCGCCAAATTTTTTCTAAAACTTTGAACGAAGATATCTCAATAACTACTC
>CAJVPM010002143.1:0-10442 GCA_910592325.1 Scutellospora calospora | reverse complement strand
ACACTTTTACCTACTACCTTTAAGCACTTAGTATTTTTAAAAAATAATTAGCAGATTACTAGAAGTGTATTCCCTAATACAGAGAATAATAGAACCTGATATATTTGAAGCAAATGCTTATTGTCTTGTCTTCTAGTATTTTTAATAAAACCTAATTATAACTGACAAAATATAAACCTTTTTTTTTTATCAAATGTATATATGAGCTATAATAGTGAAATTTTTTAGATATTGTTATGTAATAACAAATATAAGAATTTGAATATTGAGCTTATAATTATAATTGTGTGATATTGCTCATCTTACTGACAGTCATTTTATTTACTTGCAACTAACCAACTATTCTTAAACCTTACAGATATCAGCTAGATAAACTTTCAGTGAAATGATTGTTAGTAAAATATAATAAATCCTGATTGTAAGGGTTGCATAATCAGATTATAATTATTATCTTTATTATATATATACAAATAGACTTAGGATATAGTAAGTATCTTTATCACAGTTATGTATATTATTTATACTGTATATATTTTTAACTAAATGTTTTAATTATTTTAATCCTTTGTTAGGAAAGAACTGTAAACTGCTATATACAAGATCCTTACAGATATCAGACCCTTCCTGATTTAATTTTTTTAGTAGAATATAAGAGACTGAGTTTTGTATATAGCAATTTATGGTAATGCATATATAGATTTGAACTAATAACATAATAAGGCTTTTCATTCCCATACATTATATTGTACCTAACATACAGTATTATTAAATGATCTAACAAAGGTCATAAATAACCTTTGGTTATTCTAGAGAAAACTTGAATTACTGTTGCGGCTTCTGCAATGCCTGGTCAGATTTGTTATTTGGCTTGAACCTTTATTTTAGTGGCAGCAATAGGGTATATAATGATTTTCTTAACTACCTAATTGTCATACAGTACTACAATATATGTAGTAGCTGCAATAATGATATTATATCTTAATTTAAATAAATTATAATGCAGAGTGTTTATACTAACCTTCGCAATGCTGATATTTTGTAAGATATCTGATTACCAAAAATGAAATTATAATTATGTGAATGGTATAATAAAATAAAATTAAAATTTGCTTTAAGTTAAAATTTAATTTGAGTTATTCGATCATGGATAGACAAGAACTGTTCTAATATTACTAACCTAAAAATTTTACTGGCCAATCAGATTTCAGAATCAGGTATGATGCAGAGAAATACAAAAATCAAAAATCACTCATAGCTCGATATTTTATTTATGAAACTGCCTTCTGCACACTAACAAAAGGTTTTCATTGTGAAATTTTGATACTATTAAAGCTCTTTTTAACCTAACTTAGTAGTAAAACCTAACTCTAATCTAACAGTGAAATTTTTTAAATTAGTAACGCTAGATCAGTCATAGATAAGCCTAATAACTAGTTTTTTCTTTTTTTTTTTGTTATTAAGGTGGCTTACATTGCTGAAGGAATTTTATTAGAATTGCATATGGGATATACATTGATAGTCCCTACTGTTTGTAATTATATGAAGAGTGTACAACAAGCTACATATACAACTTTAGTTATTATCTAATTTAAGTAGTCTGCTACACAGACAATTAGACTACCTGATTGGTTCTACACTATGCTACTATACCTGTAACCTGTCTGTGAGTTATCTATTTAAACACTCTGTTCATTAACCTATGCAGATCTAACTTAATGTCATTGCAACACCTAACCACTTAAGCCAGCTAGCTTGTTACAGATTCATTTATTCAGAACAGCTTAGGTCTTCTCAGAATACATTATACCTATCACATTGTAGATATCACAGAGCCAGTTAACCTCGAAGCATACCTACTAGAGTAGTCTGTACCTATTTTACGGATTTACCTAGCTTAGACCCTTATAGATGTTTGTACAACTCTAGTTCCTACTGTGGCTCTCTACTAGTTTTCTGTATTCTATTTTCTTGGATGTTTCACAAGGCAGATTCTCCTAATCCAGTTAGCTACCAAGCTAGGTTAGTATTACCAATTCTCCCTGTAGAACGAATTTATGCGTACTCAACTCGATCTGCATCTTTTGATCATAGTTTTCTTTTTAGATTAAGTATTAGCTGATATGACTGTTGAAGGCTATACTACTTTACCAACTCGGGATTTCTACTATACAGGTCCCCTGCTTGTAGATCCTATTAAGATTTATTCATATAATATTACATCTCACCAAATGCCTCATCATACTTCCAATATCTGGATGATATTAGTATAATGTAATTTACAGGGTTACAACTCTAGAAACAAACAGGGTTTACTATAAGTTGAGTACAAAGGTTCGAGTAATTATTCAAATTTGTTGATAGTGGGATTTGAATGCTAGACCTCTTGCATAGCAGTCTAGCAATCTAACCATTACACTAAAATCACCAGACCTATCTACAATATAATTTAAAAAGTAGATAAATGAGTAGTGGAATATATTAAAAGAAAAAGCTTAGAAGGAAATGCAAGCTGCAAAAGAAAAAGAAATAAAGAAAAAATAGAAGAAAGATTTGCACTAATACCCAAAATTCAAAAGCAAATGTTAAACAAATTGCTCGAACATCCTCATAACAAGATTATAGTTGATAGAGTTTTAGTTCAAAGCCAAAATAAGTTTGAAAACAAAACATTAGTTATAGAGAGTAATAATGTCAGAAGAGAAGTAGAAAAGTATTTTAATGAACAATTCAGAAAATGAAGACACTAATTCGAGCAAATAGATTAAGAATAGACTAATATCTATGAAAAATAAAAAAGAATCAATAAAGCTTAATATGTAGGAGTTATAAACAAAATAACAGAAAAAGAATAGTCAGAAGCTACAAGTATGCTAAAAGAAGATACAGTATCTGGTATCTCAGGCATTAGCTACAAGCTCATAAAAAAAGTAAGCTCTAAGACAAAAGAATATTTGGTAAAATTTGCAAACAAAGTAGTCTACGAAAGAAGATTTTCTAAGAAATAGAAACTAAGACAAATATACCTAATTTTTAAAAATACAGATTAGGAATTTAATTTGGCTAATACTAGATTAATAATGTTACTTGAGATGTTCAGAAAACTTGTAGTCAGAATAGTTTAAAAAAGGCTAGCAAAGTCTTCATTAAAAAACAAATTCTAAAAGGAGCTAACTTTGCAGGACTATCTAATGAAAGTACTATAGCACCTATATATATCTTAAATAATATTATCGAGGATACAATTCAAAAAGAAAAAGAGCTTTAGATAGCCTTTCAAAATATGTGAAAAGCTTTTAACTCAGTTAGCATCTATGCTTTAGAGCTTTCTATAAGAAGAATTAAATTTTCAGAAAACCTAATCACGTTTATTAAGCAACTATATCAAGATCATGAAATAAGAGTGATAACAGACGAAGTTCCTACAGATTTCTTCATAACTAGAGATGAAATAGATCAAGATGAAGTAATTTCTTTACTAATATGAAAAATATTTTATAACTTATTGCTAGTAAAGATACAGCAACTAGGAATTAGATACCAAATAGAGTTTCAGTAGCCAATAGATATTGAAAAACGAATATACAAAAAGAAAAAGCTATAATTTTAGCACTAGCATATGCAGATGATACAACATAGGTAGCAGAGTCTCAGCATGCACTGCAAGAAATTATACAAGTATCAAATAGCTTTTTTATGCTGAATGATATTGAAATAAATAGAGCAAAGTCTGAAGCAATTGCTTGAAGACCTCACAAGCAAGAAAAAGAAGATGAATTTATACAAATCAGAATACCTCCAAGCCAAGCAAAAATCAAGGAACTAGAAGAAAGTACAAAGTTCCTAGATGTTTGGATAAGCTTAAAAAAACAAGAGAGAACAAGTATCCTATGTTGCAAAAAAGAAGTAAGAAAACTAATTTATATACTAAAATACAAAAAACTCTTAGCAAGTCAGATAATATATATAAATAATACAAACAAACAATATAGGCTGCTAGGTAGAGTCATGAAAGGAAAAGGAAATCTAGCAGAAATAAAGGTTCTACTCTCATTGTTTTTAAGATACTCCTTTGTTAATACATTAGAATGTAGTAGGATACAAGATAGTATACAAGTTAGAGTAGCAAACTTAGAAGAAGCAATTATACAAAGAGTGATAGAGGAAAGAAGTATTCAGATAGAGCTTATTGATATTACAAAGAAAATTAAAAGGAAGAAAAAAATAAGCATTTATACAGATAGTTTGTTGGTAAACAGAGAGTCAGATAATTTAGTTTTTGGCAAAATAGGAATAGGTTAGGTATTAGTTGATGAGAATGCAGGTAGTCAAAATAGTATTAGTTTTAGTAGTAGTTTAATAAATTGGCCCTCTTCAACTTGTGCTGAGCTTAGTGCGATATGGACAGCAGCTTTGGTAGTACCATGTAATTCAAGTCTAAATATTTTTACAGATAGCAAAACAGCCATAGAAAGTCTGCAAGCTACAGAACTAGCAGACACCATATGCGAAATGTTTAAGATCAAGAACTGCAGTCTAATATGACAAATCAAGAACTGCTACAAGGCAAAAAGCATCAGCCTTAGTCTAACAAAAGTCAAAGGACACAGTAATAACCCCTAAAATAATAGAGCAGATGCATTAGCAAAAGAGGGTCTGAGTTCAAATAGCTAGAGATGTGAATATAGATAATCTGAAGGTCCTTCCAAAATAGGAGGGTAAGCTCATAGATTGCTCGATTAGATTTTTTGTAAACATCACAATAGCAATGACATATGAAACTGAATAGGCAGAACTTAGTAGCTCAAGAGATGTAATATATAATAAGCTAGAAAGTAACAGTGATAAAGGTATTAATTGGAAAAGCCTATGGAGCGTACTCAAAAACTACTAAGGCAGGAAATGTATAAGCTTAAAAAGAAGTAAAACACTAATGTTTAGGATAAAATATTTAAACAAGCTGCTTCCAACACGTGATGTTTGCTTTCAAAGAAGACCAAACCTCTATAAAGGAGAAACATGTATAGCATATTGTATAACTAAAGAAATATTCAGTCATTTAGCAGAATGCGTAGTATATCAAAGAATTTGAAATCATATAGAAACAATAATTATAGAAGAAGTCAGATATGAAATCTTAGAAAAGTGAGATCTTTCAATAACAAGTAAAGACCTAGCTAAGATCTTTCTAGGTGCTACAACTGAGAGAAGGTCCTAAGAAGAAAGCTGCATCTTCGGAGTCTAACTAACAAGAAATGTATCAAAAAATTAATAGACCTTTTGGCATCTAGATCTAAAGCAAATTAGATAGTGATTTGGTTTATTAATTCTTTTTAGTCAAATTTCTACAAAAGACTGTAGAAATTCTGTTATGAAGTTATGATAGAGTGGAAAAAAGGGAAAGAAATTGATCTTTGAAAGAAAAAGAGTAAACAAAGTAAAGGAAAAAGAAGAGGAATAGCAGATAAAGAAAATATTTCAGATACAAATACCCTAAAGAAAGAATTAAGATCTAATAAAGAAAAAAGAATACTTATGTTAGCAAATAACAAAGTGAAAAATTAGATTCAAAAAGGAGAGTATGCGGAATAGTTAAAATTCAAAAACAAATAACTAGGCTTTTTTGATATGGCTAGTAGTAGCCTTTTTTTGATCAGAATTAAGGTCGCGTACTTTAGTATGCATATAGTTCTAAGAGAAAAATTGCTGCTGCAGCAGATCGTATTTGGACACCAAGTAGGCAGCCGAATGAGTCTGGAATTGCAAAGAAGAGAGCAGTTTTAGAATTAAATAGTTTTAATTTTCTGTATTTGTTTTTGTACTTACTTAGTATATCTCTTAATAAAATGAAGGACAAGATTGCCTAAGTAAAAAAAAATATATATATATATATATAAACAATATAGTATTGCTTCCAAAGCTCAAATATCTACTTGCAAATATCTGCCTAAAAAAAAAATCATGTAATACTATATACCAGTCTATGCTCAGACTAATTAAATGAAAATTGAAGCTCCCATCTATTTGCACAAATACAACTCTTTGGTATAGAGATATATTTGGCATAGTAAGCCTATAGCAAAAACATATAGAGTACTATATATCAGAGCTTTTTGTAAGAATGAATACAAATAGCATTTTAGGTATAACTACATTAATGAGATTAAAGCAGTCACAACTAGATATGAATATGCTAGAGTACATACTCACTGCAAAAAATATGAATTGAAAAAAGACTAAGCACAGAAACCTTGGAGGTACAATAATATAATATGCAAAAAAATTTAGTCTAAGTATCACAAAAAATAACTTTACAGCAAGCTAGAATCTTATTAAGACATCCATGTGCTTTTGGCTAGGGTCCTTTTCGGATACGACGGACACGACGGACACGACGGGTCTCACATTGGCGTAAAGATCCAAATGCTTTCGCATAGCTACGATTGGAGACGAATAACCGGCAACTTTATGAGATGGTGAACTAATTCAATCCATTGAAAAATGTTATGATAATGTATCTAAGATAATCAAAGATATAAAATTTCAAATTACCTAACAGCTCCAAAAAGTGCCCCATCACATTCCTTTTTCATAATTTCTAAAGTTTCATCTGGTAAGGCAGTTCCATTTTTTTGAAAATATTCAAATCCGGCATCTAGGTTTATAAAACTAAAACTAGGGCTATCACCACCAATATTTGATAGCGCTTCGAGAACTTGCCTCGCACCCTAAGAAGCATATATTTAAACGTCTAATGCTTATTAAATTTATTTAAGAGGCAGATACATACAGGAATAACTTCTTTCCCAATACCATCAGCCGGTATTAAGCCTATTGTTAGTTTCTTTGCCTGACTTGTCGTCAAGAAACGTCTTATCACGTGGGTCATTTTAAAAAAAAAAACGTGCCGATCACAACTTTTAACGTTTCAGCTTAAACTATGTGGCTAGTTACACACATCATGATCTTAGGGTCATATATGTAGATCCATACAAATTTACATATGAATTCGCAAAAATTAAGGTACATTCTTTTACATAAGGCCATATAAAATTATATAATTGGTTATATATCACGGAATGGTTATGAAAAAAATGTATGTCTGAAAATATATCTTGTCGAGAAAACAGCATAGCAGACAATCTAAATTTAGAAATAATGATCAATGGCTTAGCTCTACTTAAAAAAATTTTTTATACACCTTTAGACTATGAAGTATCCTCGTAATTACTCTGAATTTTACTAATCAAATCAGCACAAAAAAGAAAGATATCGAAAGGTTATAGAACGTCTTATCTTATATTAAAATTAATTCAAAATAATCTACATCTCCAAAAACTTTACTTAGAAGCAAATATTTTTACTATATACTGCTACGTAGTACTAGTTATATTAACTATATATGTTTTAAATACTGAAAACGGTTAACTAAAAAAGAAGATTTGAGATTTTACAGTAAGCTTTATAAACTTTAATCTTAAAGAACTTTGTGTATACTATTTGATATTCTATTCTAATAATGATAGGTTTGTACTAATATTTATATTTTATATATTCAAATATTAGAGTTAAACTATTAGATTAGTAAGTAGAACTTTAGATTAAGTAGTAGATCAATATTATATATAAGTGTTAGTTTATTAATAATAAATATCATATATATAATACTTTACATGTATTTATCTACTCTTTTTTTTTTAAATTTGGCAGTCATATCAAGATTTTATTTAGATTTGCTTTCTGTTTGAAAACAACATTATTTAGCTATATACTATCTAATATCTAATTTTTTAAGTCTTGACTTACCTGGTTATCCCAAAGATACTTATGTGCGATCTGCTATAGTAACCTTTGTTCTATACTTAAGTAGCTAAAAAACAATAGACTACAAATTAATATAGGAAGGATGTTATAGCCTATTATAACTAATTTTATATCCAGTTAGTTAAAATTCTCTTCTTTACTTCTCTTGCTATGCTATCTATTGCTATTTTAAGATTAATGTTACAACTTTCTGTATTCTCATCTATTTTGCGTTTGTTTTTTTTTTTGATGACCTTTCTTTTAGAATGTTTTTTCTTTTTTCTTCTGAGTGTATTTTTCCTTCTTGGAGATTTTTTTTTTTTTCTCAAGCTTCCATTTCTTTATATCAGTTTTTCTAAACTTCTTTATACACTAGTTCTATTCAGATGTTTCAGAACAGGCTCCAGAATCTAGTTGTCATGCTTTCAGATCTGATAATTTTTTGATTCTTTTAGCATCTTCTTCATATAGTATACCTCTTAATCACTCTTTTCTCTTTTGTTGTTTTGTTTTCTGCTTACATTAGATTGCTTAAGCTAAGTTCCTTAAATTTCAGTTTTCTTCTTTTCTTTATCTTCATCAAGCTGTTTTCATGCTTTATCTTTGATTTTTTCAAGTACTTGATATGCTTTTTCACAGGTGATTAAGTGCTCAATTGTTTTTTTTTCCTTTAAACATCTTTTGCATAAACTATCTTTGTATAATTTTAGCTTTCTAAAGTTTAGTATTTCTACTATTAGTAGGAGATTTTCAATGCATTTGATTTTGAATAATCACAAGTAATTTACTTTAGTATTTTGGTATTGTTTGCAACAGCTTTCAAGTATACTCTTGAAAGCTTTCTAATCCTGTTTCTGGATTCTTGTTTGGTGTTCTGTATTATTTTTCTTTCTTAGCTAAGTCCATTCTGTCTTGTATATTGTTTGAACTATCTTTTTAACAAAAGCTCTTAGTGGGATTTCCAAACTAAGCTCTTTCTATTCAGGAATAAACTTTATATTACTGTTGCTAATATTGTTCAGCTCTATACAGTTTGCTTCATGTATTTCTTTCTTTGCAAGTGATCTGCAAAGTCATTATATATATCACTTGAGTGGCTTTTAACCTTTATCAGTATTAGCTAAGCTGATTTATTTTTGCAAACCTTCTCAATTGCACACAGAATATTATTGTTTTTATATTTTAACTACTCATATGTATTCTCATTCTTAAGACACTTCTCAATTGCAAAGATTACACAAGTGCTATCTATTCTTATTTCTACTTTATATCTATTAGGAACTAACAAAACTGCTACTAAACAAGCTACTAGCTTTGTATACATAGATGAGAACTAGTTTTCTATCCTTTCTTTATAACTAAAAACTATACTATTTGTACTATCTATTTGAACTATACTAAATCCTATCCTTGTTTTATTTCTAGTATCTTCACCAAGTGAGCTATCTGTATAAAAAACTATTTCTTTTTCTTCTCTATTTGCTTCTAGTCTCTTCTTTAGTTCTGCTCTGATTCTTGTATTCTAAATAATCTGATTAATTAGCTCTGCTTTCTAGCTATTTTCTACTTTGACTCATTCTAAATTCTTGATTTTCTTAACTTCCTCTGCTTTGCTTTTTTGGGTCTCTTTTCCTATTTTTTCTAGGTACTTCCTATTGAATACTACTTCTGGTATGTTATTTTTCTTTTATATAAAGCTTGAGATATTGTAAATTTCCTTTAATACTATCTTTTGTTTTTAGCTATTTTTCTTCAATTTAATTTCTTCTCTGTATACTTCTTGTTGACTGCATTCTTCCTGCAAGTTTTCTTGGTCTTTTTCTCAAATTTCAATTTCTACAAGCTTATTTTCTTTTCTGATAATACAACTAATTTTACTTTTCCTACCTTTTTTACCTTTTATAAGAAAAATATATTATTTGAATTTAGATTATCATTTGACTATAAAAAAATTTTAATATAATATAGAGACTTCAGCATTATAAAAATAAAAGGCTGAATTATGTAATATGATTGGTTTAAATAGAGTTTCTAATCATTAGTTAAAAAACTAACTAGTTAATAACTTTTCAACTAATTAATTTAAAAAAATTTTAAACAACTAATCAATTTATTACTAACTAGTTCAATTATAATTAATCAATAGTTACTAACTAGTTGCTAACTAATTATAACTTATATTAATTAACCAAATAACTATTACTATTAGTGATAGGATCTTTAAGTTTTTAGTTAATAATAAAAAAATTAATAAAGTGTTATTAATATTATTTATAGTTAATAACTTTGATTATCACTAATATGATAAATTAAATAAACTACTGACAGATTTAATATAATAATTCATTTAATCAATTATAGCTGTTTTTATAAATTCTGAGATACTTTAAAAAAAAAAAAATTTGCTGAAGTCTATTCAGCTAAATTTGCTAACACAGGTCAAAATTTTATTATAGAAAGCTGATATGCAGAAGATATACAAAAAAAATATTATTAATAAATTAGTTAAGAAATTAGTTAATAGTTTATATAATCATAAAAATATTAGCTTAATATCATAGAATGATAAATATAAGATATAAATAATTATATAAAATTATCTTAAGAAAGGCTAATATTTAAATGATAAATATAATTTTCTA
>CAJVPM010002142.1:0-10443 GCA_910592325.1 Scutellospora calospora | reverse complement strand
TCACTTTCAAAACTAGACAAAATCAAATCCTACAAATGATACTCTCTAGGAAGAATGAGAGAGATATTATACTTCTATAAAGAAAATTAATTCTAGTGCATATGATGCTAATACAAACTATTACCATAGAAGAACTTCTCTCTACAATAAGGGATATACCAAAACACAAAGCAACTAGACCTTTAATGATCTCTAATGAAATACTTCAATACTTTCCTCCATCAGCACTTACATATTTTCTTAAGATATTTAATGCATGCCTCTTACTCGAACAACTCCTCAAACAATAGCTAAATTCAAACATATAGCCTATTCCAAAAAAAATACAATATACTTTCAAGCTAAATACAACAAGACCTATCATACTAATTGATCACACTAGGAAAATATTTACTAAAATTATCACCAATAGGCTATCAAATATTCTTGACAGATACAATATCCTCTTTCTACTAAATTATGCAGTATTCCTACAACAATCGACTCTTTAACCAATATCCTAACTCACATCCATAATTGACATGCTTATACAAAACAGGAAGAAGTTTAGCTCTTACTACAAAATATGTCAAAGGCATTTGACTTAATTCATATACCTACACTCATCAAAGCCTTACACAGAATCCAAATTCCTAAATCTATAGTTAATCTCCTAATATTCTTACTCTCTAATCGTACTAATCAAGTAATCACAGACTTCAGACTCATGAAACTATACCTAGTACATGACAAAATTGATCAAGGAGAAACCTTTTCTCCACTCTTATAGAAGATTTACTATAACCCACTAATATCTTATATACATAACGAACATTTAGGATACTAAGAAACAATCTCATCGATACCCACAACAAAACTGATACATACATCAATTATGGCATATATGGATAACTCACTCTAGGTAGCACACTCAAAGAATTCTCTTCAGAAGATCCTCTCGATAGCAAATTCTTTCTACAAATTCACTAGAATCAAAGTCAACCTATCAAAATCAATACTTGCTACAAACTCCATTTTGGACAACAAAGATATTACTTTTAATGAAGAAAATATAAGTGTGATTAACAAATCTAAATCATTTAAATATTCAGGAGCTTGGTTTTCTTTTACTCCTAATCTAACAAACAACTAAAAAATGATAATCTCTGAAGCTAATTCTTGCATTACCAAATTACAAAAATCACATATTACTGAGAAACAAGTAATATATATTATTAATAATGTTATAATACCTCGGATCTTATATCATCTTAACAGTTCTTTTCTTTCTACCTCACAACTAGCCACACTTAATCACTTAAATACAAATATAGTAAAACAAAAAGCAAGACTATCACGTAGCCTCTCTAACTCTTTTCTTTACTACTCAGAGATTTATGCATTGAAAGATATAATACAAGTTCAAGAATTATACCTATCTACTACACTCTTACAGAACCTAAATTACCCAAACTTTAATTTATCATTTCTTAAAATTTGATTATAACAACTACAAGACTCTACAGTATCAAACTTTTCGATACTTATATACCTCCTACTATTACCAAAAAAACAAAAAGATACCTATACAGGACAATCAATCCTTGCGATTCACTCTCTACACATCTAGTTTCTAAGGAATGAGGAATTAAACTGGCTAATTTCTCTTAAAACCAAAGGCATACCTATTAACAAAATATTAACAAACCACCCTCAGGCACATATATTAAAACAACAGCTGAATAAGTATTCTATATATTATATTGAACAGTTTCTTAACCATAATAATTCAGAACTCCTTAATTGGCAAGAATTTTACCACAATATACTCAAGATACTGAGAAGACAAATACCAAAGTAGTTCACAGAAATACAAGAGCTAATTAGATCAACAGCAAATCCTACAACTTTACTTGTTTATCCTAACCCATTCACCTTAACGAAATGGGTACTTAAGAAAAAATCTTGGGTCCTTACTCATGACTTTCTACTAGGACGTACCAATCACTTTGATAACTACTATGTAACTATTCACCACTATAATCGCTTAATTAATAATATACTTTTTCTATGCCTAGGATGCATAAAAAAAGATTCAATATCTAAAACAAAAGGATACTACTTTAAACACAAGATTGGAAAACTCTATACTATACAAGTAGACTCATACAAAAGACTACATGCTAACTTCAACAATCTAACTTTAGTTAAACCTATCATCATCACAACTGAAAAGAAAATACTACTGCCTCCTACTAAACTTAGTCATCCACTAAATACATTTTCCTCATTTAATATCAACTGGTAGAATACTCTGTCAGCAAACAATTCCTCTACACGTGCCTCCTTAATCTACATATCTTTATCTCCTAATTTACCATACTGTAACAACAAACTAATAGCAATTGCTTTACTTAACTACAATACAACAACATGGGGCTGTTACAATAGTAGCTGGCCTGATAGCTCTCAAGCATATCTCACTTTATTTGCTTTTCTAGCAACAACATTCCTTCTAAATACAAATATCTCAATTACCTCAAATAATTCTTCTTTTATTCAGTTATTAGAAAATACTACAAAACTACTGATACACACATTAGCATCACTAGACATATCACACTATATTTTTATTTTGCTTACAATTAAAGCGATAATATCTCTACTCAATCTTTCCTTTAACATCGACAAAGAATTTAAACATACAGAAAAATCTGACAATCTCATGAAGCTCGATATAAAACCTCAAGAATTTCTATTCAACCGATTTATTCTATGCCTACTATTATCTACTTGCACATACCACCTTTGTACTATTACAAAAGACAACCTTAGAATTACCAATTGTCTAAAATAGGCAAATTAAAATTGAATCAAATATTAGACTATTAACATCAGAGATATCCATGGCCTAGTACACTGAAATATTTATCATTTGAAGAAAAGCCACTATCTCTATAGACTAATCCCGCATACTCTAAACTAAAAAATTTTAAGGTCAAATTATTAGCAGAAAAACTTCCTAATTATCTCACTCTATATTATTGAAATCCATCAAAACACAAAAACTATCTTTGTCCTCAGTGCTCTAAAGAACCTGAAAACAATGCACACTTAATTTCCTGCATCTGAAACTCAACATCAATAGACTTTCTTATCTGAGACACCATATTAATAATATCTCAAGAACTGGATCTAACAGCAACAAATACTTTTGAATTTATTTTAGCATTCAAATACCTCTATATTTAACAAGAAATTCCCTTAGAAATAATTACTTTTGCAACTCTAGCTCCATTTGACAAATACTCAGACAAAATTAAATTTGTGCCTCTAATTCACCATCTGATTATAAAATCTATATATCATGAAATCTGACTACCTTCTCGACAAATTGCTCATACAGAAGAGCTTCCTACTCCAGCACCACTTATAATAACACCTCCTTCTACTACTATTCCACTTTCTCATTCACATATTATACAAAAATTGCAACAATATACAAATATTGGATGAAAGTTTCTTACATTAATATACGAAGACTAGTGGTCTATGACCTTGTTAGCACAGTCTAGGTCGAGAGTAAATTAGCTCTTACCCCTACCTCCCCTTTTTTCTCTTAATTGTATACATGTAATACTGCTTGTATCGTTTTATCTGAATTAAATAAAGAGTTAGAGAATAGACCTCGTTGTTTAAAAAAAAAAACAAAAAAAAAAAAACAAAAAAAAAAATCACTTAACATATATAACTCAAAGATGAAATTGAAATACCCAAACTGCTACTTCAAACACACCAAGACATTACACAAATACTGAAACGACTGATTAACCAATTCGCCAAATTTCTAATCTTTAATTATTTAACAAGTCAATTAAGATGTGTCAAATGCATTAATGCTACTTTAAAGTAATTTAAATAAGTTGGTTTAAATAGTAACTGCACTCTGAAGTTTGAAGTACTTTACAGTATATACGTATCTGCAAATACTTTATATATATAGAGTACGCTGTAAAAATGGTCCGGTCCATATTCAGCTAGAAGTGGGTCCTGTACTCTATTACCGATCGAATGAATACTTGCAGTTCTTGGGATTTATAAAGGAGCCGAGTCCATCTAGGATTTAGGTCCCCCATATAACCATCATGTGATTTAAGGAAACAGATCCTTTAAAGAATCCAAAGGACCCCTAAATCGGATTAAAACAAAATCCTTGCGCCTCCTTAAAGCCTATAAAACCTACTTTACTCTTTTATTTAAAAAAATTTTAAAATTCATATTAAAGTTATATCTGTCACATTATAATTAGATCTATATAATATTAAATATAAATTTTAGGTTTTGTGTATAGGTAAAGCATTATATATACGAATAACAAACAAGAAATAAGCCAATAAAAGTTTCAACCATGTCATTTTATCATTGATTTACTAAACCATATTTGAAGTGATGCATTTTGTAATACATTTGTGTTTCACAGTTTGTTTAGGAAAACGAATCGCCCATTGAGAAATTTAAAAATTAATGTACTTCTTGTCGTTTGTATGTAGTTTATAATATCTATGACCCCTCGACGATCTTCAGAATTGGACGTCACACCACCTTTACCGCTTCGCCCACCTACTCCACCAGGTCATTCGCTTACTGGTGCGAGTCAAAAAAGGAAAAAATCCCGTGAAGAAAAAGAATCATTTTTTTCATTGTTTTGGTCAAGTTCTCGACCTTCTTCACCGAACCATGATCCTGGGCATCAGTCTATGAATAATCAACCAACTAGTTCCAAAGGAAAAGCTGGCCATACACGTAAACTTTCAGCCGGCAACCTTAAAGCTGCTCTAACAGTACCTGACGAAGACGGGCCAAGAAGGAGGTCTTTTGATTACGTTCAGTCTGATATGAACAATCGATATTTCCCTCCTCCAGAAGAAATTGCCCCATTTATGTATCAAACTGCGGAAAGTGCACAGAGTTCATCTGTCACTCTGTTTACTAATTCTGATTCATATTCCTCTAAACACAAGCGGACTAAGAGTTCAGATAGCGATACTATTAGTGTGATATCTTCTGCTAGCAACCTTATTGTCAATTTACCTATTAAAGAAGAAAGAG
This sequence comes from Scutellospora calospora, assembly GCA_910592325.1. Lineage (NCBI taxonomy): Eukaryota > Fungi > Glomeromycota > Glomeromycetes > Diversisporales > Gigasporaceae > Scutellospora > Scutellospora calospora. Next base: position 5,355 of record CAJVPM010002142.1, on the reverse strand, counting down.
AAAAAAAGAAGAATATATTTAATATTTTCAGGAAAGGCTCCAAGGATAAAGAGTCCTCAGCACCTGAAGGTTTGTTTGTCCGATCCGTGAGTGATCTCTTTATTCATGCGCATACATATCCATAATTCCTTGTTACATCTGGCGCGTGTATAATTATTTCTTTAATGTATCATATTTCATGCGCATATAGCTTTCAATACACGCATATATTTTGTTAGAAGTGTTCACAATTATAATATTTTTTACTTATAAAATTTAAACCCCGATAAATAACTTTACAGGAATATCTCGTAAAAATTCAAATTCAGATTCTCATCAGAATTCTTTACTTACGCCTCATGACCAGAGAGATGATCATTTGTCTAAAAATGAACACTATCATCATCCTTGGAGAAAGAAGGAACATAAATCAGTAAAAAAGCAGAAGGTATTAGTTTGTACTTGTATAAATAAAACTTGTAAAAAAATGATTTTATTTTTAAACAAATTTGGACTGATAAGAAATCATAAAATTAAGTTTCTGCTAAGTCTAATATATCTATATCACTCTTTTTTTTTTTTTTTAAGGAAACTGTCGCATGTGAAACAATAAACTGTAATACATCAAAATGTTTTTGTTCTTAAGACAAATCTGAATATATCCTAACTAATTATTCACATTTACTTTAGTGAATTTAAATCCTGATGACATGAAAGACATTATAAAAACCGAAAATCGGAACTCGAGTGTATCTTATAAATTATTGGATGACTTTTTGCAAGAAAACCCAGCTATAGAAAGGACCCAATTTCCATCGAATAGAGCAGAAAATTGGACTGCTCCTGAGTCATGGGCAGTAAATTTATCTTATGATCATGAAATTCCGATAGAAAAGGATGTTCGTGATAGTCCTAATTTTGAAGATAAAAATGATTGGAAACGATTAGTATGTATAATTACATTGCATATTTATAATAATATGTTAACGCCTAATTGACCTTTTTTCCTTTATATAAGTTTTGCATTCGTATATTTCGCCCTGATGCCACTTTCGGCACGGTTAATTGTGGATTGAAAACTACTACTTCTGAATTATGCCAAATGCTTGGTAAAAAATTTTTTATCCAGGATATTTCAAAATATAATTTATATGTGATGAGACACAATTTGGGTAATTATAGTGCTATCATTAGGTAAATTATTGGACATTACATTGGCTAATTATTTTTTTATTGGCTTTAAGAACGTGTGTTAAAGTCTCACGAACGACCTTTGCAATTACAAAAGAGATGGTTAGAACAAGCGGGATATACAGTACATGATAATTTGGAAGATCTTGGTAGAGAGGATAACAGCTACTTAGTTCGTTTTACCTTCCGTGAAACTACTGTACCAAGATTTGAGGTATGCTTATTAAACATTAAACATTTTATGAATAAATTTATTGGTTAATTACTATTTACTATTTTTATAAACTTATCAGGAAGAAGGCAACTTATCTACTTTCCAACATATGGATCTTCAATCCCGCAATTTACAAACAATACCTATATTTCTTTATCGACATGCTTATAATATTCAATCATTAAATATTTCTCAAAATTTAATGCTCGATCTGCCTATGGATTTTATACAGTCTTGTACACAGTTACGCGAGCTTCATCTTTCACAAAATGACTTGGAGCATGTTCCACAATCAATTAAACAAACAGAAATGCTTTCTTTTCTTAATCTAAATTCGAATCGCTTGAAAGAATTGGAACATGGATCATTGGAAGTGATTGGGGAACTAACAAATCTTCAAGTCGAAAACAATTTATTACTAAGATTACCAGATAAATTTGCAGAGTTTACGAAATTAAGTATCATAAATGTTGCCAACAATTCATTTTCAGTTTTTCCCCAAGTTATTTGCAATATTGTGACGCTTTCAGAACTGGATTTAAGTTATAATAAAATCACCTATATACCAGAAGAAATTGGAAATCTTGTCAACCTTAAACGGTTGTTCGTTATCGGAAATCAAATAACAGATAAATTACCTGAAAGCTTTCAAAAACTAATTTCTTTGCAAGAATTGGATATACGTCGTAACAAAATAACAAGTCTAGACACGATATCTCTAATTCCCAATCTTGAAATTCTTCTGACTGAATTTAACAATGTATCAATAGTGGACATCTCCTCAAAATCATTGAAAAAACTTACTCTGTCCAAAAATCATCTTACTCAATTCTCGTTGAAGGAAACGGGACCTTCATTAATAGAACTTTCATTGGCATATGCAAAACTTGTTGCTTTACCGGTTGAGTTGTTTGAACACCTTTTATCCGTTCAAAAATTTGACCTTCGAAATAATCAGTTGACATCAATTCCAAAAACAATTCAATTTATGACGAATTTAACACATTTAACATGTATATGTAATACTCTTCAGACATTGCCAAGTGAAATTCGTCATTTAGTCTCTTTACATACTTTGGACATTCATTTCAATAATCTTGCTTCTCTCCCACAAGAGATTTGGCTTTGTCAAAGTTTAACCATTTTAAACGCTAGTTCAAATCTATTGGAGCAATTTCCAGCACCTCCAACCACATTGTCAACCGATCCTTCGTCACGTTCTCGTCAATTTCCACTCATTCGTTCACTTCGTGCTTTGTATTTAGCTGATAACCTTCTTACTCCTGAAATATTTCCCTATATTCCATTGTTTTCAGAACTCGAGGTTTTGAATATCTCATTCAATATGTTAGATCAAATTCCACAAGGAGGAATTTCTAATCCACATTTAACAGAATTATATCTTTCTGGGAATCAATTGTCATCACTTCCAGAAGATATTGAAAAGTTAACTAGTCTGAGAGTTCTACATGTAAATGGCAACAGGTTAACAACATTACCTGCCGAATTGAGTAAAATAAGAAAGTTGGTGGTTCTTGACGTAGGTAATAACTTTTTGAAATATAATATCGCGAATTGGCAGTATGATTGGAATTGGTAAGCTGATATTTAAGTAAATTATTTGTTTTTAAATACCTTAATTTCAATTGATCATATATATTTATATAGGAACTGGAATCTTGAGCTTAAGTATCTTAATCTCTCGGGCAACAAAAGATTTGAGATAAAACATGTACATCAACATGAAATAAACCCGCTTCGAGGTCGGAATTTAGCGGATTTTGGAACGCTTACTGGTTTGAGAGTTCTTGGTCTCATGGATATTACACTTTTAAATTTTCTGGTTCCCGAAGAAAATAATAATCGTCGTGTACGGACATCAGCTTCGGTAGTAAATTCTATGAGATATGGTATGGCGGATACATTAGGAAAGTCAGATAATCTTTCAACATGGGAAGCTGTAACGCCAAAGTTTCGTGGAAATGAAGACGAGTGTCTTTTTGTACTTTTTGATGCTCGTGCTGGGTCCAATCAAGGTGGTCAAGTTACCAAAAATTTGCGCGATTGGTTCTCCATTCATTTCAAAACTGAGCTCAACAAACTGAGGGACAATGATTCGGTAGAATCTGCTTTGCGACGATCTTTCTTGAGCTTAAATAAAGAACTCGGTTCAAAGTTCTTCAGAGAGAGAGAAAAAGAAAGAGAGAATTCAAGCACGGAAATGGACCTTTTTTCTAGAGATACGGAAAGTGGATATCACCACACTTCGGGTATTGATGATAATAAGTCAGGTGCCTCTGGGTTAGTTGCTTATATTTCCGGAACTACATTATATGTCGCAAATGTTGGAGATGCTGTGGCAATAATTAGTCGTGGAAAAAAAGCTTATCCAGTCGCACAATGTCCTGATGTTTTTAGCGAAATTGAAAGAATAAGGCAATCAGGAGGATATATGTCGCACGATTGCTTTGTTAATGGAGAATTGGATGTGTCTCGATCATTTGGTCATTTTCATTTGACACCAATTATCAATGCTAACCCTGTAACGGAGATAGTTCAACTCTCGGAACAAGATGAATTTTTAATCCTTGCTACTCGTGAATTATGGAATTATATAACTTATCAACTTGCAATAGATATTGCTAGAACAGAGAAGAATAATCTCATGTTAGCAGCTCAAAAATTGCGAGATTTCGCCATTTCCTATGGTGCAGATAAAAATATTATGGTAATGATTATAGGTGTTGGAGATTTGTTTGGCCGTCGTTTTTCTAAGCGAATAACAGGAGGATTGGAAAGGAAGGGTGATGAAGTAGGTACAATAAAATTTTTTGGTAATAACAGATCCAAGAGAGCGCACACATTGAGGATCGAGTAATCGATTGGTTACAATAGGCACATTCTTTATTACAAAAGAAACAACGTTAAATTCGACTTTGAAAACAAAATAAAGAGATAAAGGTAACAATAATAGGTAAAATAATTACATCTTTTTCTAATCTACCTTTAAGCCTTTCCGGAAAAACCTATTATAAAAAAAATAATGATTTACATATGCTGAACAAACAATGAACACAATCAATCTTTTTTATTGCATTTTAACCACTTACTAACGACAATATTTCAGCATTTTCTAATCCCTTAAGCTTTTTTTCTCCAATTTTCTTTATAATAACTCCCATTTTATTCAAAGTAATTACATTCTTATCTACCGCATTGTTTGACGGTCCTTGTACTTCTTCATCATCGCCAATATTTTTACTACCAGAACCTCCATGCATAAAACCACTAATTTCTGACTCTACATCAGAACTCACACATATTTGTCCACCATCTGCTGCATTACAAATTCTTGCAGCTCTATTAACCATAGGTCCGAAATAATCCATTCGTTTCGTTACTATATCAAGTTCAAATACTGGAGTGCCACAATGTATACCCATTCGAACTGATAGACCTTTATATATCACTTCCTTATCATGCTCATAACAAATTTCTTTTCCATCTTCTGATGCAATTATTTCTTTTGGCCAATCAGCTTTCAAAAGCTCAATCTGTACTGTAAAACACCATAAAAGTGCTGATGCTACTGTCGGAAAAGATACCATAAAAGCATCCCCTTCGGTTTTTACTTCATAACCACCAATATTTCGGAGATGACGACGCATAATGTTATTATGAGATTTAATTGCAGAACGCATTGCTTCTTCTGGCATTGTTTCCCAGAGAAACGTAGAATTTTTTATATCAGTAAAAACTAGCGCAATTTGTCCAGTTGGTGGTGCAATTTCTGCTTCTAATCGTGCTATCATATTATCACTTGGTATTTCATCTCTTCTTCTTCTATTACTGTTATTACCAAAAAATTTTATTGTACCTACTTCATCACCCTTCCTTTCCAACATATGGATCTTCAATCCCGCAATTTACAAACAATACCTATATTTCTTTATCGACATGCTTATAATATT
>CAJVPM010002141.1:0-10446 GCA_910592325.1 Scutellospora calospora | reverse complement strand
ATCGCTTATTCGAAACTCTTATTATTTAATTTTGAAATCCCTCTTATTTTTAAATTGTATCTAAAGTAGTATTATCATTATTATTATAATGAAGTGTTAAGCGTGCGTGTTAAAATTGTATTTTTAGAAAGAACCTCAGCAAATGCTTTTCCTATTTCAGGACCAAGTTGATTGTCACCAAACTCTAATGGAGTTAAAATATTATTCCTACAAGTGTATCTGCTAATACTTTTCCTCCTTATGAACCAAGTTGATTAGAGTTGATTACCGGTATTGCAAAGATCTAAGTATTATTTTGCAAATTGTATCTGCTAATGATTTCCTTATTCTGAGCCAAGGATATTATCTAAAAGTCCTAATGTGGTTAAAGTATTATATTAATGCATCTACTAATGCTTTTTCTTTTCAAAATCAAGCCTTTTGTATTTAATATTTAATGAAGTCGAAGTATTATTTCTACAAAGTGAATCTGTTAATGCTTTTCGACTTTTGGACAAAGATTATTATAACTAAGATATAATGAGATCAAAGTATTATTTCTATAAAGTGCATCACTAATGCTTTTCCTACTTCTGAGCCAAGTTTATTAGCGCCAAGATTTAATGATGCTAGTATAGTATTCTGCATCAGTTAGTGCTTTTCTTCCTTGTAAAGATTTAATATGATTAAATTATTATTTTTGCAAATTACATATGCTATGTTTTTCCTCCTTAAGTCGAGTTTATTAACAAAGATCTAATGTGTATAAAGTAGTATTTCTACAACAAGTCTGCTAACGTTTTTTATACTTCGGAATCAAATTTATTACCATAAATATTTAATGAAATTAAAGTAGTATTTCTACAAAGTGCATTTGTTAATGCTTTTCCTAACTTTCTGAGCCAAAATTATTAGAAGCATGATTTAATGAGGTTAAAGCATTATTTCTACAAATTGCATTTGCTAATGCTTTTCCGGTTTCAGAATCAAATCGATTCCAACTAAGATTTAATGAGGTCAAAGTATTATTTCTACAAAGTGCATCTGCTAATGCTTTTCCTACTTCAGAGTCAAGATTATTAAAGCTAATATTTAATGAGGTCAAAGTAGTGCATCCGCTAATGCTTTTCCTACTTCTGAGTTATTATAGCCAAGATTAGTAGAACCAAGATTTAATGAGGTCAAAGTATTATTTCTACACAGTGAATTTGCTATTGCTATTCCTGCTTCGGAACGAAGATCATTATGACCAAGATTTAATGAGATTAGAGTATTATTTATACAAAGTGCATCTGCTAATGCTTTTCCTGCCGCAGAATCAAGTTCATTATTAGAAAGACTTAATGAAGTTAAAGTAGTATTCTTGCAAAGTGCGTCTGCTAATGCTTTTCCTACTTCAGAATCAAGATTATTAAAACTAATATTTAATGAGGTCAAAGAAATATTTCTACAAAGTACGTCTGCAATTGCTCTTCTTGCCTTATAATTAAGCCTATTATTGCTAAGATTTAATGAGGTTAAAGTAGTATTTTTGCAAAGTGTATTTGCTTCTTCAAATAAGAAAAGACCATTTTTCCAAGATAAAAATGTTAAAGTAGTATTTTTATAAAGAGCTTTTACTAGTTCATGAACTTCTAAACGTGATTGGTTATTTAATATTTCAAACTTTATTGGAGCTGGAAATTCTATAATACTTAAAGATTTAAGTTTCTTACTTATTTGTAGAAACATCATAATTAAACAATATCTGATTGAATAAGCTGTATTTAACCATGAATCTTTATCACTAATATATTTTTTAATTCCTACAAACGAATGAATCTTAATGTCTGTGGTATAAGTTAAATATTCAAATAATGGTTTTGGATCATTTGGAATGATTATATTAAATGGTATTAATCGAGCTTTTTCTTCTGAATTTAATGTTAAAAGACACATTCTTATAAGTTTCTCATTACAAGAAAGATCTATTTCACTCCATAATAATGGCACAATAATTCTACAACATTGACGGTTTAATAGAAGACAGGAAAATAAACTTCTATGATCGTTCTTAAGAAATTTAAATATATCTAAAAAGCATTCATTAGGTAACCCTATCATTTTAATTTTTGATATACGAATATGCACTTTTCAGATTTAACAAAAAAAATATATAACGTTATACGATTATCGTTATATACAAAAAAAAAAAAAAAAAAAAGTTGTGAAAAACCATTTTTATTATAAGAAATTTGTTGTGTATACAGTACAGCGTGTAACATCTTTTTTTGACCAATTAATTAGCGCATGTGAAATTCGAAAAATTTCATTGGTACGTAATGTTACACGAAAATGATATATCATTTTTTTTTAATGTTTTAATTGGTTGTTGATCCAGATCATCAGATTAAATTTGATTGGTTGGTATATCATCCTTAATTTGTCATATGAAGTTGTACGAAATTCTTTTTTTAGGTAATATTGCACCCCCATGATTAGAGAAGTAAAGGAAATTAACACATCAAATCGAGAAGTGTGAATATTTTTTTACAAATACGTTTTTCAAGTTCTGAAGCATCGTTTAAAACTTTCGGATCGCTATGGATCAAATAGGAAAAGGTAGTTTACTTATGTGTAAAAACGGAATTTTTTACTTGTTATTTTAGTCAATTTAAACTTATGGTTTAACTATAATTTTTTTTTTTATATTAGCATGTTATTCATACTCTAAGATAGTTATTTAAAATATAATCTCAAAACTGAGACTTTACTAGAAGATAAACATACTGTCGTCTATTGCAGTATTGGCCTGTGCAAAATTATAAAGCGAAGTAAAATCTTTTTTGCTTAAGACGTTAGATTCAAATAAATTTCTTTACTAACTGTTTAATTGAATAAGTACAGGCTGTTTAGTGGCAAGGGATTTAGGTTTAATACTTAGATTTGCTGGTCTTTGTAGTGTGTTGGGTTGGTTAACTGTATATTTAAATTTTTGGTTTATATTATATATTGCAATACAGTATTGTGTAAATTTTTTAATAATTTCGAATTTACTAATAATAAATATTATATTTATCTACTTTATGCGTATCAATCTATTTTCTAAATATACGTGACAAAATATTATACACAGATTTGTTAGTTTGAAAGTTTTTGATATGGAGTTTTCATTCGTTTTCTAGTAATATTAGGGCGATAAATTTTTAAAAATTATGTTGATTGGTTAATTTTACGGGTGATCATACAGATATTGACCAATTCCCAACATGCTCGTGAACATCAGAGGACGTATATCATTTTTAAATTATACATTTTTGTACTATAAATTTCGCCAAAATAACATCTCATAAGGTAATAACAGATATTACCGTTTACGTAATTGGGTTTGAGCCCCTCCCCACACATCAAATAAATCATTTATAAATATATAGTTATATCACATAAGATTTTTCTGACCCCCTTCCTCTAAAGATATTTAATAGTTATCAAGTAGTTTGTGGGTGATATCGAGTTGGCGGCATTAAACAGGCGTTGATTAGCTCAGATGCCACGATAGCGATACGATCTGAGTTAATCAATGGTTGTTGATGTCGTTAACTCAATACATCCACAAATTACCTGATAACGATATTATCCGGGAGTAGTCATTGATCGAGCTCATATGTACAAATTTTAAAATTCCGCTTTTAATACCAAAACATTGTGACGTAGTAATAATCAATACACCATGATATAAAGAAATAATAGGTAGCATGATCAATAGTAACTACCGGATAATACGTAATATCTGTCACTGCCCTAAGACCTCGAAAAATACCCCAATTAGCATCGATAAATTTAAGAATTTTTTTTAAACTATTAAGATTTTCTTAAACTTCTAGCGAATGGGACTTCAATAACTGGTAACCCAGTGATTTACATGACTTCATTTGTTTACAAAATCAGTCTAAATTATACTCTGAGTGTCATTGGGTTATCTGTTCACGAAACTACCCGATTGCTAGAGCAGGGGTAACTATTAAATTGATGGTCCAGGGGGTCGTGCAGTTCAACTGATGGATGTTCTATAGAATAGGTGGGCAATATAAGAAATAGGCTTCGTTAATGATTAGTAATCATTAATTTTTTAATATATTTAGTGGAGTTAGCGGAGTTTGCTCACCTATTCTATAGAACATCCCAACTGATTATCCACTCCACGATTAAATACCTAATCGATTAGTTAAATAACAGAAAAAAAAGAAATTTTTTTTTTTGAGCCATCAATCTTGTATTTGAAGCTTTCATAATTACAACTTGAAGTTCTCTGTGAGAACACTACTTAGAAAAAAACATCCGTGATGTTTTGGGTGTTAATAAAATAAACTAAAAAAAAAAATAAATAAAAACTTATATATATAAAATAAATTAATAAATCTTTACAATGAACTTTATTTTAGCCAAAGGAATCTGCAACAAATAGTGAAAAAGTAGCTTCTGACAAAAACCCTTACATCAAATAGTAGTACACTTAAGTTGGACTACACGATTATTGTTATAGTCATGTCAACTATCTGAGAACACTTTTTTAATATAAACAAAGCATTTGAGCTTTCTACTGAAGACTTTAATAAACAGTAGGTTCTTGTAAATAATATGTAGATTAAATTTAATAAATACTATTTAGATAATGGTAATGAATGAAAACTTTAATTTGTAGACTTTCAAAGCTTAAGGTATCAAGTAAAAGAAAAGAAATTCTTCTCAAAAAGCTTTATATGATCTGGAAAAGACTCGTTATTAATTATAAAGCTATAATTAGAATAATATAATTAGCAGCCTTAAGTATAGTTAGAATTGAGAGCGTAAGAGTAAAAATAATGTAATTTAAAATTTAAATATAATGTTTTTTTTTAAAATGTAGCTGATAAAATGCTTTTTTATAAATAAAAAACAATATTAATAATTCAAAGATAGATGATTCTGATTATAGTCATTCAATAGAAGAAAGTAATATGTATAAATAATCAAAATTTATTAAAGATATGATGGATAATAAGGCAATTAAGGATTATTAACCCCTGATGATTGCAAATACTATTAGAAAAAAAGTTTCTAAAGTGTGTGAGGTTGCTAAAATTAAATAAAAGCTTGTTAGTTCGATGAATTTGCATCTTGTTAGAGATATAAATTTAAAATTTAATATTTTAAGTGCTACTAAATTTTTATTAAGAAATAATTACTAAGTAGAGTTTTTTTAAAAACAAGAATCTCTTGTGAATTTTTAGAGTATATGCTGCAGCAGAATGTTAAAACTTTGATTGCAAATATCTAAATATCTACCTAACCAAATTGAATAAAATTTTTTTATTTAAATTCTACAGATTCGTAAAATTCAAATAAAAAAATTTTTCACTCAATTTTGTTAAGTGAATATCAAAATATTTTTATTTAAATTTTTTGAAAAATAAACTATCTATTGAAAATTACATGTTATGGCAGAATGAATGAAAATATCTAGGCATTTACTTAACCAAATTGAATGAAACCTTTTTTATTCTTTTTTTTTTTTAAATTTCAGCAGTCATGTTATGACTTTATTTAGATTTGTTTTCTAACTGAAAATAGTATTAATTAGCTATATACTATCTAATATCTAATTTTTTAAGTCTTGACTCACTCAGTTATCCTAAAGATATCTATATGTGATCTGCTATAGTAACTTTTGTTCTATACTAATATAACTTATAAAGTTTATAAATTATATATAGATGATAGGAAGGATGCCACAGCTCATTATGACTAACTTAGAAACCAACTTGCTACTAATTCCTCTTTTATTTCTCTAGCTATACTATCTAATGCTATTTTAAAACTAATATTATAGTTTTCTATATTCTCATCTACTATACCACTTGTTTTTCTTGTTGTAGCTTCCTTTTTTGATTGTTTTTTCCTTTTTTCCATCTGTGTAAATTTTTCTTTCCTAGAAATATTTTCTTTTTTCTCCTATGCTTTTCTGTCTTTACATTATTTTTTCTATATTTCTTTATATATTAGTTCTATTCAAGTATATCAGAAAAGGCTTCAGAATCTTATTGTTATTCTTTCTGAGTCTAGTAGTGTCTAGATTTTTCTGTGTCTTCTTTGCATAAGATTTCTCTTATCTATTCTTTTCTTTTTTCTAATTTCTTTTCATATTCCTATTGGAGGACTTTTTGCAGGTCTCTTAAGTTCTAGTTTTCTCTTTCCTTTTATCTTCCTGTAGTTATTTCTACACTTCTTTTTCAATTTTTTCCAGTGCTTGGTATATCTTTTCATATGTGATTAGATAGTCTGTTGTTTCATTTTCTCTACTGCACCTTTTGTATAGACTGTTTTTGTACAAGTATGGTTTTCTGCTATTTAGAACTCTAATTGTTGGAAGGAGATTTTTGATACATTTGATTCTGAAAAAATGTAGATAGTTTAATTCAGAATTTTAAAACTAGTTGTAGCATCCTTCTAGTATTCCTTTGAATGCTTTCTAGTTTTGTTTCTGGATTCTTAATTAGTATCTATCATCATTCTTTTTTCTTAGCCATATCTATTCTGCTTTAGATGATATTTGAACTACTCTTTTAATGAATACTCTCAGTGGAGTTTCAAAATTTAACTCTTTCTATTCTATTGCTAGTATTATTTAATCTCATGCATAGGCTATATGTGATCCTTCTTTTGCTAAGGTATCTGCTAGATCACTATAAGTATTCCCTGAATAGCTTTTGATTTTTGTAAATCTCAGTTGTAATGCTTTGCTTTTGCAAGCTTTTTAGATTGTATGCAGAATATTACTGTTCTTAAACTTTAGCTATTCTTATATTTTTTCTTTTTTCAGATATTTTTCAATTGCAAAAATTGCACAGAAACTATCTGTTTTTATTTCTACTATATACTCATTTAGTACCAAAAGGATTACTACTAAACAAGCTATTAGTTCTACTTGAGTAGATTAGAACCAGTCTTCAATTCTACTTTTGTTTCTAAAAACTATATTATTTGTCTATCTATTTGTACTATACTATATCTCATTATTAATTTATTCCCAGTATCCTCTCTACTGAGTGAGCTATCTGTATAAAATATAATTTCTTTTTCTCCTTTTTTGCTACTAATCTATCTTTTAATTCTCTTCTTGTTTCTGTATTCTGTATAATTTAATTAATTAACTCTGCCTCCTAGCTTCTTTCTTTTCAATATATTCTAGGTTCTTGAACTTTTTGAATTCTTTTACCTTGCTCTTTCTGGTATCTTTTTCTATTTTTTCCAAGTACTCTTTGTTGAAAGTTACCTGTAGTATGTTATCTTTTTTTCATATGAAACTTGAGATATTATATACTTCTTTTAGAAGAATTCTTTGTTTTTGGTCAATTCTTCTTAGTTTGAAGCTATTATCATATGCTCTTGATTGGATACCTTTCTGAAAGTGTTTTCACTATCTTTTTTCTAGACTTCAACTTTAACTAACTTCTTTTCTTTTCTAATAATATATCCAAACTTACTCTCCTTGTTTTCTTTTCCTTTTATAAAAACCTATTCTTTTTTCCTCTTGTTTTATGAGATTTTCTTTTTTGTTTCTTGTATTTGAAAGCTTTTTTTCTCTCTATATTCTTCTTTTACCTTTCTTAATTCTTGGTTTACTAGTATTTCCTCCTCTAATACTCTAAATCACATTGCTTTTTTACCTATATATCTTTTTCCTTCTCTTATTTTGAGTTGTCTCTAGGTAACTATTTTTTCTTGTTTATCATCTAGGAGTTGATTTATATACTATAAGTTGAGCTTACTTATGTTTGTTTGTACTTCCTTTATATTATATTTATTAAGAATATTGCTAATTAAGCAGTTTTCTTCTTTTTGTAGGTTTGCGAAGTTCTAACTTTCTATAAATTTATTTTCTGCAATGCTTAGCTCTAATTTTTTTGCCTGTTGCAATACTTCAGCTCTTAGGTTTTTGTACTTGATTTTTTTTCATCTCATATTCTTAGAAAGTAATATGCATCTTGCTATACCCATATCTAACTGTGACTGTTTTAGTCTTATTATTGTTATTATACCTATGATTCTGTTAGAATTTATTCTTATAAAAAGCTCTAATATATGATATTCAATAGGTTTTTACTATAAGCTTACTGCTCCAAAAATTTCTTTGTGCTAGAGAGTTGCATTTGTACATATCGAGGGAAACTCAAATTTCTATTTTATAAGTCTAAGCATTAGTTAATATATTGAATCACAAGCTTTTTTCTTAAAGCATATATTAGCTAGAAGGTATTTAAGTTTAGAAAGAAGCATTAAATTGTTTATATAAATTATCTGGCTTGTAAAGAGTTTCTTGTATCTTAAAATATATATTATCTTGCCTACTTCTTTTTTGTAATAAAGTATACTAGTTTTCTCTTGCTTTTTTAAACTTATCCAGACTTCCAAAAACCTGGTGCTTTCTTCTGGCCTCTTTACTTTGACTTGGCTAGTTGGAGTTCTAATTTGTATGAAGGCTTTTTCTGCACTTTGCTTACAAGATCTCTAAGCTATTGCTTCAGATTTTATACTATTTATTTTGATATCATTAAGTATAAAGAAACTGTTTGAAACTTGGATAATTTCTTGTAGCGCTGTTTTAGATTCTGCTACTCACATAGTATCATCTGCATAAGCAAGTGCTAAGACTATAGCCTTTTCAGTTTGAATTTTCTTTTCTCGTTATCTACTGGTTATTGGAGTTCTATCTAGTAGTCTATTTCTAACTACTATATTCTTACTAGTAGTAGATCATAAAAGATTTTTTATATTAATAGTAAGATTACCTCCCCTTAGTCTATACCATTACTAGTTACAAAAAACTCAGTTAGGCCTTTATCTGTTATCACTTTTATCTTTCAATCTTAGAATATTTATTTGATAAAAGTTATTAGATTCTCAAGCAATTTTATTCTTCTTATTATAAGTTCTAAAGCATATATACTAACTGAATCGAAAGCTTTTCACATATCTTGAAATACTATCTATAAATCTTTTTCTTTTTGAATAGCATCTTTGATAATATTGTTTAGAATATATATAGATACTATAGTACTTTCATTAGGGAGCTCTGTGAAGTTTGTACCTTTCAGAATATTCTTTTCAACAAATACTTTACTTAGTCTTTTTTGTACTATTCTTACTACAAGTTTTCTAAAAGTCTTGAGTAGCATTATTGGCCTAGTTCTTGCTAAGTTAAATACCTAATTTGTGCTTTTATAAATTAAGTATATTTGTTCTAGCTTCTATTTTTTAAAGAACTTTCCTTCACATATTATTTGGTTTGTGAATTTTATGAAATATCCTTTAGTTTTTGCGCTTACTTTTTTAATAAGCTTGTAGCCAATTTCTGAGATACTAGATACTATATCTTCTTTTAGTGAGTTAGTAACCTCTGTCTATTTATCTTCAGTTACTTTGCTCATAATATTTGTATACTAGTCTTAGTCAATTCTTTCTTGTTCTTCATAGATTTTTGCCCATTTGTAGTTTATTTGTTCAAACTTATGATTTTTTTTTTTGAATTGACCTTCAAAATGCTTTATTTCTTCTCTTTTGATCTCATTACTTTCTATAACTAATTTCTTGTTCTTGAATTTATCTTTGCTCTGAACTAATACTCTGTTAACTACAATTTTTTTATAAAGGTATTCAAGAAGCTTGTTGAGTATTTGCTTTTGGTTTCTAGATATTAGCACGAATCTCTTTTCTATTCTTTCTTTTATTTCTTTTTCTTTTTTAGCTTGCAGTTCCTTTTATGCTTTTTTTTTGAGTATATTCTACTATTTTCTTATCTTGTTGCAGTATTATGTATTCCATACCTTAGATAGATATAGTATATAGATTTTGTATTCTGTGTTTAGATGCTCTATATATGTATCTAATAATACTCTCTTGAGATCATCTATACCTTGACCTGTAGCCTTAGCTCCTTTTCTATATATTCTTCTCAAAACTTTAGCTCTACTATATGTTAAAGACTTGGTTGCTTCTTTTTTTATCTAGTTTTTTGAGTTTTATGTTTTAGTTAATAGAATATACTTGCTTGCTACTGCTTGTATTATATTTGCAATTGTTTCCTACTCTTTATCAATATCTATTTCTACTTCTCTATCTATTTTACTTTTCACTTTTCTTTTTCTTTTTTCTACGTTTCTAATTACTCTTTCTACTTCTTGGCTGTAATCATTCTAATTTTCTTCAGTTGCTTTGTAGTATTAGTATAGTTTTCTCATTTTTTTTAGTTCCTTTTTACTTCTGTCTTTTTCTTTCTAAAAAACTCAAGCTATCTAGTTTTACTCATATCAATTTATGATTGCTATCTGTAATTATCTCCATTTCATCTATATTGCTATCTAAAATAAAGCTTTTTATATCTTGTATTGTTCATGTATAGTCTATTCTAGTCAATACCTTACCATTTGACTATGAATACTTAAATAGTTC
>CAJVPM010002140.1:0-10449 GCA_910592325.1 Scutellospora calospora | reverse complement strand
TTCTGGTTCAAGAATAATCTTCTTTGGTTGACTAGAGTAAAGAATTTTTAATAGATACAATCGTTAACATCTAAAGAAAAGAAATTAAATGATAACCTACTGTTAATATTGTTATGAGCCAATTAAATTGATCATTAGTTTCTGATCTTGTAAGTTATGGATTCCTTAAAAATCACTGACTTTTGAGAAGTAACTTGTGTATTAAAATTAGGCCTTGGAGATGGAGTCCTCGGAGTATGGGTAGCAGGGTGGTTTGTAATTTTGTAATTATCACAGTCGATAATTTACAAACGTTGATGAATCTTATTTGATGTTGTTAGAATTTTTGACAATTGAGAAATAGTATTTTTAATACAACCGCCAACAAAAAAAAAAAAAACAAAAATTAACTGAAAATCTTCAAAGAAATCTTAAAAAAAATCCAATGCTATTTACTTCTATTATCATAGCTCACTGTTACTTTAGATTCCAGTTGTATAAAAGAATATGAAGCTTACTATAAAAGCGCAGAAGTGGAATTGACAATAATGATATATCTTGTATTATACGACTGGTTAATGCATGTGTATATTGTTCTGGTATATTTTTACCAATAAGAACTTTCCCTCTGACTCCAATCTGAATAATTTACGCCTATCCTCTTCGATATGTATCGAATCCGGATCAAAGGGCGTATCGGTTGCTTTCTTTTGTTGCTCTTCCGTTTAAATTACATGTAGTGTCTTTTAATATTGATTTACATGTTCTCGCTTTTTGTAATGATATTAATAGTATTATCATAATGGTGTTGTTTACCTTTTTTTTTTTTGATAGCTTGAACCAAAAGAAATAGAAAGATTATTATTTGACTCATACTCATAACAAGCATGTCGCTTTTATCACGAAATAGTATCACATATCGAATCAATCAAAACTTACATCATAATTAGATTTACGCCGTTTTCTTTTATCGATCTCCTGGTAAAATTTACAGAGACACCTTAATTAGTGATGCGGTAGAATCGTCCCAATGCTTGTCGTAACTAGTTACGACATAAGCTTTAGCCGTAACTAGCTTATGATCATACCGCAACACTAATTTTAATATTAATTCATATGTCATCACTTACATCGGTACTAATAACCTCTTCATGATCCGAATCAGAAAAGTCAGTTCCATTCAATTTTTGTAATCAACAGGTTTGGATTTCTGAGTGCCCTTTTAGAAGTCTCCCCAAACTAAGAGAAGCATAAAAAATATATCCATGACCAAAAACCAATATTCCATTTTTTGAATACTCACCCATACAATATTACAAGAATAAATCATGTGACAAAAACATAACATTTCCTATCGCGTCAATCACTTCAACAGATACAACTTTCACGTATTTTTTGCGTTTCGTCAATAGTTTACTTAACTAATTTTTGCATTAAACATTGTTACTCTAGTTCTTATTAAATAAATACAGTGTTGATCAAAAGTTTTGCATCGTTTGAAAGAAAAAAGTTAAGTTTAAATATCTTCTTAGTGATAAGTTAAAATAATTTTTTTTTTTTTATTTTATCGAAACCAATCACTAAAATTATGGCGCAATTGGATCACATGATCTTGCACCACCTATTAGAACATTTTATTTTACGGGTTACGGTACGATTCCCCGAAAACTATTTACACGAAATCACATGAAGTGAAAATTTACTAATAAAATATACCTATAGCTAACTAATGCTAAATTGTCACCCTATGTGATATTGGGTAAATGGACTGTCGGGTAAGTAGTTTTCGGGAATTGAGCGACAACCATTTTACGTGATATAACTTCGCAGCAATCGTCAGTTGATTTGTAAATATTGAATGTTGGCATTTTAACTAGCCTTTATCTAATAAATAAAGTTTGTAGCAAAGTTATTTTTTATAACTATTGTTAATAGAAGTATATTGGTTTTCTTATTAGTTTTTGAGTAATTAGATGTGCTGATTAAGGACCAAACAGTGTGAAGAAAATTTAATTGATCGGTCACAATATAGTACTCTACAATATCTCAATAATTATATACTGTATTTAAAATCGATAAAAAATTTTTATATGAATTCATAAAATTACAACTGTTTTCATAAATTCTGTGACACCTGAAAAAATTGCTCTTTCCCGAAATCTCTTCTGTTCTCAGAACTTTGATCAGGAGACAGCGATGTAGTTCCCAAAAAGTTAGGTAATTCTTAGAATGGGATCGAGGAAATTTCGGGAAAGAGCAATTTTTTCAGGTGTCTAGGATTTATAAAAACAACTGTAAAATAAAAAAATTTTTTTCATCGATTTTGAATAAGTGATATCTTCATTCAAAGTTTAGAAAAAACTTTGTTGTAACTAGTCGCCTAAATGTTTTCCAAACTTTTAATTGTTTATTATTATTTAAATTCTAAGAATCCAAAGAATTGAAATAAAATAGTTTAATGAGCGATTATCGATGAAATTTTTTATTTATTTTAATTTTACATAATTCATGAAATTTAAATAAAAATTTTTTATCAATTTTGAATGGGTGGTTATTGATATATATTTGCTCAAAGTTTAAAAAAAATTTTTTAAAAGATTCTAAACAAATTATCACAAAGTTTTTTCTAAACTTTATTGCGCTTTGCAAAAAGATGTGAACACTGTAGATCATTTTTTCATGTGAGAATCGGAGATTTTGCGATTTCAAAGAACCTCAAAGATTTTTTAAATATATGTATAATGTAATATTTCTAATTAATATGATATATACGTAATTATATTATTAGTATAGATTCTTAAATTTGAATAATCTCAATGATTCTCCGCTATCATCATCACAAAAATCACATGTTCACATCTTTTTGCAAAGCGCTATAAACAAAAATATCTCAATATCTACTTAATAAAAATTAATAAAAATTAATAAAAATTTTATTTAATTTTACAATCCATATAATTGAATAAAAAAAATACTTCATTGATTTTGAATAAATAGTTGTTAAAGATATACAGTATATGCTTAAAGTTTAGAAAAAATTAGACAACAAAACAAGTTATGGTAAAGTTTTTTTTTTAATCTTTGAACGAAGCAAAGATATCTCGATAACATTCATTCAAAATTGATAAAAAACTTTTATATTAATTTTACGAATTCATAGAATTATATAAAAAATTTTATAAATTTTAAATATAGGTTATAATAATTGAGATATTGTTCGGATGAATCTACAAAACAATGTTATTAGGGATCATCGATAATTATTAATCGGTCCTATCTTTATTGCCCAAAAACTAATGTGAAAACTGGCACACTTCTAAAAAAAAATAACTTTTCTACAACTTTACCTATTAACCAAAGACTAGTTAAAAATGCTAATTTTTTTTTTTTTTTTTTACAAAACTTGCACAAAATCAGCTGACAATTTGTTGCAGGACATATTAACATTTCTAACTTATAGACATGCAAACTTTTTACTGCTACGGTAATTAAATTAAAGTAATATTTATTGAGCTAATCATCTAATCTAAAATTTCATCTCGTAAAAAAACAATTTTTTAAAAATCGGTATAAATATACTACATTTTGTGTTTCTGTAATTTGCTTCGATAATAGCAAATCACAAGCAGTTTTTTACTAAATAGTTATCTTTATAATAATGTTATATTAAACAAGTTAACAACTATTAATTAAAATATAACAAGCTTAAACTCCTACTAATACAATTTTTATAAAAATATTAGATTATCTTGTTTATTTACTTTATATAAAGAATTATATATGATTTAACAGAAAAGAAAAAAAAATATTATTATTATTAAATTACTCTAAAAAAGGCGTTATACATTTGGTGAAGTATCAACTATATGGGATCTTTACTAGGAAAATCACCTTTCGGAATTTTACGAACAGGCCAATTTGGAAAGACTTACCAGTTCTTATTTATATGTAAGTCGTCTTTTACCTTTATCGATGCAATAGTTTATTTAATGAACTATTATATCGGCAAGATAAAAGATTATTTGCATATAAATAAGAACTGGTAAGTCTCGTTAGGAAAATCCCGAAGGGTGAATTTTCCTAGCAAAGATCCTAAATATTAATATTAATATATTGATATCGATATGTATAATCACTGGTTGATTATTATAATTAATAATTATAATAAAGTATTTTGGCTATCCGCCCTTAAAAAAAAAAAGGGTTTACAATTATCGAATGACATTGTTTTTAAAAAGAAATTCTTTTACATGCCAGTTCTGATGGCATCTAAATATCTAAATATAGAATTTACTTAAATTGGTCAGTCCGTACCGTTATGAGTATTCGGGTAAAATCCCTTAAATTGAAACGATGTTCAATCTCAATAATTAAAGTAAATTAAGATATTAAAATCTTTCAATGGAAATTGTAATAAATCGTTATACGATATGATGTGACAAGACTTGCACTAAAGGTAGAGCATCTGCTCAAGAATATGACCCAATGAATTATCAAAGGTTGATTAAAAGAGCCCGAATACTCATAACGGTACGAACTGACCCAAATAGTGATTAAAGTTAATAATAATTGCCATGTTTTAAACGGTATAGAATAATCGGGAATTTAATTCCGTAATTCCGTCACAATGTTACACGTCACTGGATTGCTATTCATAGCCATAAGCAACATTTAACTATTAGTAAATTTCATGTGACTTTAAACTTGGTTTCTACGTATACGTAATATATTCCCTTTTTTGGTAAAGATTTAATTCGGAAAAATAAAAAATCTAACTATTACCGGAATTTTTTATTCTGATTTTGAACACACATCTGTATACGGAAAATTACTATTTTGGTATCTTAGACAAAGTAAAACTACGTATTCTTTAGAACGATCACTTTGTATCGGAAAAATGGGATTTTTTATTCTAGAACCTCATGGTTTCTATAATTTCCATGATTTCTTTTATAGAGTTCATTTTCATAAGGAAAATAAGAAGAAAAAAAAAGTATAAATACAAGTGTATCCATCAAACTTATTCTTACCGGAACTGTCAGAACATAAAATTCGCAATATAATAACGAAAATAATAACGAATTAATAACGAAAATGTCTGACATAATTCCTCGACCTCAATTTCCTCCCAAATTTCTTAACTTTGAGGAAATAATTAATGAATCTCTTAGAAAACATAGAACTGGACGAAGTTCAAAAACCCCAAATGCATTTCTTCTTTATCGAAAAGAATGTACGGCAACATTCAAAAATTCAAATAAACATATTTCGACGTTATCTAGTGAAGCATGGAATACCGAAGCAATTAGAGTAAAAAATGCATACAAGAAATTCGCTGATGAGATTAACGAAAAAGTGAGAAAGCAAATACCGTTTTGCTTTGTTGGTAATAGAGGAATAGATGAACCCGATAATTATATTTATGAAATTCATAATGAAGATTATAATCGAGACTTGGTTAATTACGTCGAAAATAACGAAAACGTGACCAGTTATTCTCAATCCGAAGCCATAAATCCTAACTTCGCTTATTATATGCTTTAAATATATTCAAAAAATTAAAATTATATAGATAATAAGAAATATGTATATATAGATTTTTTTTCTAAAATAAAATATATAGCTTAACATGCGCAAAATATGAATTATTATTATTATTTTTTCTTATTTTAACTTTCGTTAGCTACCATATATATAGACTTCAGAACATTGTTAATCTCTCTCTCTCTCTCTCTAATAAAAAAATTTTTTTTTCTATTATTTTCTTAACAATACTAAGTTTCTAAAATGATTGAAAATATATATAATCTTGGTTAAGTGTTAAAAGCAAAAGCAAAAAAAGGCTTTATAATTCTATTGAGAGAACCTCAACTCATAACAGCTAATTTTAAGAATTTATTATTTGATTTTAAGACCATACAAACGATTTTTATAAATAATTTAGGGAACTGATACCCTAAATCGATATTGTAACATTCCTATGTAGATTACTTTTTTCAAAATTTTAATCAAAGATATCTCGACAACCATCTAACTAAATTCGATAAATTTTATTTATTTATTTATTTATTTAGATTCACAGATTTCAAAAATTCAAATAAAAATTTTTCACAGAATTTGGTTGGGTGGTTGTTGAGATACTTTCGATCAAAGTCATGAAAAAAATTTCATTAAATTTAGTTAGGGATCAAAAGCTTTAAAAAAACCCGATTTACATAGGAGTGTGGCACTGGTGTGGCAATACGTATCAATTTAGGAGTGTGGTCAATTTCCGTAATTTATTAAAACAGTACGTATACGTACGTAGTTGACATGTCACTTTGTTTGGACTAAAATTACAGTTCTATATTTTAAAAGGAAATTTCTCAAATTAGATCGCATGAAAGATTAACCTCCGAAAAAGGTAAACCCTTCTCTCCAAAAAAGGTTATTAATTTCTAAAAAAGATTACAAATTTCGGAGAAAAATTCTAAGATAACCTGGTTAAGTATATCTTGTTTGTACAATAGTACGACTACGTATTATATTGGCCGCATAAACAAAGAATTTCTTTAAATAATTATTCATTCAGTCACATATTAAATAATAGTGTTACAATAGAGTATTCCATACGCACAATGTCGTATACAAATTAGACGCAAATTTTGTGAATAAAAAAATACTGGCCTTCATATCATTTACACATTTTGTGCCTAACAAAAAGGTTTGATATATAATAATTAATAAAATACACTCTTTTGTAGAGTTGAACGTGATTATTAACAAAGTGTAAATTCAGGGGAAGTTTACTGTACTTCTACGTACTAATCTTAGTGAATAGTATGTATACATTATTGGGCAAAAAATTTTAAATAACGGTAATTTGCCCAATATTGGTGTAATCCGGAAATTTATAATCATGATTGGTAGGGAGTTGTCAGCTGAATACCGTTACATCATAACACATTTAAAAAATAACGGTTTATTACAAAACTATCCTTAACGTTAAATTCCGAGAACCAAACACATGATTATCGTTATAATTATATGGGGTATTGTTTTTTTTAAAAAAAAAATGTTAATCTGCCTGATTTCGGAAAGACTTAGACCAGAACACCAGTTTTTATTTATATGAAAATAATCTTTTATCTTACCGATATAATAGAAATACGACTTACATATAACTGGTATTCTGGTCTAAGTCTTTCCGAATTGACCCGTTCGGAAAATCCCGAAGGGCGATTTTCCTAGCAATTTAACAAAGTGAAATCGTAAGACATGAGTTTTACACATGTTGTATATTGTAGAACCCTAACATGACCTCATGCTACGTATATTATTAAATTAAGGTTAACTACTTATTTACTACGTACGTAATACTGTGTAATACATATCTGATATTTACATAATTATCATAAGAATCATATACATATTTATATATTTATAAAAATTATTCTTGAAAGACTTTCGCTTCATCTAATAATCTCTTATACTCCTCTTTGATCTCGGCTGGTTCTTTAGCCCACGAATTAATTGCTAAAGGCATAATCAATTTTTCCGAAATATTATAACTTTGTAACTCAAATTCTCGACAAAAACACCGTTTATATACGTCAAAAGCTGTTGGAATCTTTGTTATTCTTTTACTATATTTGTTGCAAGAGAACAAAATTTCCGAGTAAATGTCTTTAGGTGTTATTCTTGGAGGGAAATGAGGTTTGAATTCTTCTGCTGTTCGTGTTGACATACTTTTAATATGGAACCCGTCCGTAGTTTATCTTTCCCTATTCGTGTGATATTGAATTATTATTGCGAAAAAAAAAAAATAGTAAAATTTAGATAAATATCATCAAATTGGATCTTTTTATAATTTTTAAAGAATTATTTATTGTTTTCCATAATCAGATGGTCTTGGTTTTTTGCTGCCATATCATGTGAATATATCTCGCATTTTATTCTTAATTTTTCTATGATAAATAATGTCATGTGTTACATCACGAATAATAAATTTACAAAGAATTATTATTATTTTCATAAATATAATCTATTATCTACTATGAAAAAAAAACTATGATGATTTATTCAAGTGACTCATTTTGAATGATTTCTATGATAATATGCAAAATAGATTTGTTCTGTAACACTGTTACATTATTATTAAATGGCGATGCCCGCTGGCTGGATCAATCCGAAGTTTTAAAATAATATCATGTTTCATAATTATTTTTTGGTTATTTTTGTCACGTGATACACAATTATCCACTGAAACGTGAGTACTGCATCAAAATTCGTCCAAATTTGATTGAAATACTGTTTAATAACTAATGTCGTGCTCAAATCGTTTTCAGGATAGAATATATTGTTTACTAAGGTTACAATGACTACTATTAAATAATCCTGTGTAATCTTCTATATGTTCTTTATCAGAGATAGATAGAACATCACAAATGATTGTATCCTGTAATAGAGGTTGGAGCTATTGCTTTTTTGCAATACAGTTTTAATAGCTTCTTAAAAATTGTAATCAGAGAGAAACTTATTATAACGATATATAAAATTAGGGATGCTAAATGGCTCAACGGCTCGGCTAATGGCTCTTACGTTTAGTGATTTGAACCGGTTTGTCTATAATCGGTTAACCGACCCGAATTGAATAAATTTCGGGTAACCGGTTGAGTAAATTCTTAATCGGTTGACCCGTACAACCGGTTGAGTATCGGTAATCGGTTGACAGGATGTAAATGACGGAGCAAAGGTCTGAGAACTTCCGAAAAGAAAATGAATGAAATAAAATTTTGAGTAAAGGTCCGAGAACTTCCGAAGGTAAAGTGTGTAGTAATCTTAATCGGTTGCAATCGGTTGACATTAAATATTTCGGTTCGGTTACCCGACTAAAGAATTTTTTCTCGGTTCAAATCACTACTCATAAAAATAATAATAAAAAACCATGTAGTAGTTAAGAGTCTTAACTACTACATGGTTTTTTATTATTATTTTATGAGTTTTTTTTTAACTTTTTTTTTAATAAGTTCATAAACAGATGCGTTAGTTTCAACATTTTTTTACGTAAGAGCTACATATACATGAATAATAATAATATTGAATAAGATTATATTAATAATAATGAAAACAAATATATTGTTACGGGGGGATTGCATAATTCTTTCGTAAATGACTAAAATCAAAGAAGTATAGGGAAATGTAACTCATGATGTTAGGATTTGGAGTATAATTATTCTTATGTACCCCTGCCTCGCACATAGAAGTCATAACCAAACCACTCCTACTGTAAATAGTTTCATTGAGCATATAAAAGGAGTCTTTCCTTACGCCATCTGCTATCGTAAATGATTTAATGAATGATTATTCTCGCGTCATTTCTTGTGGGCTTAGGCCAAACAACTTGTCTGTTAGATCTAAATTTGGTATTTTCACATTTTATATCAATTACACATAAACAATACATATATGTAACAAAATCAGCTTAGGGCAGCTCCCTCAATGTAATTTGAAAATGATCGAGATGTTGCTCATCATTGAAACAGCTAATTATTTAATTGAAGTTCTTTGTAACGATATGCTGAAAATTCATTGTGCGAAATACGGATTTTAAATTTCAGCCAATTAATTAGAGACAGGCAAAGTAATAATGTATTAATTACACTTACGTATTATTACCAATTATTGTTTATTATGTAGTTATGATTACGATTTTCAAATATAAAATTTTAAACTCAATAATTTGTTGATCAGATTGACTATTTTGCATACATCATAATTCTTTACTTATTATGTAAAAATAATATGTTAATAACTTTGCCCATCTCTACAATCAATTTAACCCCTATGAAAAAAAAATTGGTGTCTTTAACTCCAGGTTTTTTTTCGACTTAAAAGCACAATCAATTTTCTCAGCCAATCAGGTCATCCGGAAGGAGGCATTTGAGAACGGCTTTGTTATAACCTTTATTTTAGGTTACATCATATCGTAACATTCGCGTATGTTGTGTCCAAATATCAATTGGTCTAAATATCAACCCAAACAAATTTAGTAAGAACACTTAAATAATTGACAATTGGGACAAATTTATATTTGAAAGAAAAACCAGGGTTGGCAATAGAGCTCAACGGAGCTTTTAATAGATCCGATAGATAGTAGTTTATTAGAGCTTAATTGAATTCATTGACTCCGTTGACAACATATGTATGTAATTATTCAGGGATGGGCAATGTAATTTTTTATGTAATCAATATGTGTTTTTAATCCTTACATATCGATATTGATTACATTTTACATAGCGTTGGCGGTAATTAAATTCATTGCCCCCGATGTTCATATATCACAAAAATTTTTATACTTTTTTTTATGAATAAATCTAAATAACTTCGAAATAAAAATTTTAAGATCCTGGTTACTAGTAGTGATTTGAACCGAGAAAAAATTCCTTAGTCGGGTAACCGAACCGAAATATTTAATGTCAACCGATTGCA
>CAJVPM010002139.1:0-10449 GCA_910592325.1 Scutellospora calospora | reverse complement strand
ATAAACTGTAATATAAGTTGCTTTTTTCAAAGTTACTAACTTTTGATGAAGTTCATCAATTGTCATTGAATAAGAAATAGATGTTTGTTGTGTTTGTATACATCCAACAAACCGAGTATGATGATGATCTACTTCAATCATTTCTTCAATTTTAGTTTGATCTTTTGTGCATATAATTGGTTCTGAATAATTATATGCACATCTCTAATTATTAATTAATTTAGAAAAATTTAAAACATTAATCCCTAAAAGATCAAAAGAGTCATCACTTTTATTTCTTATTTGCTGCAGAAATCTTATTGTTGGCCCTACAAGATTTAATGTAATCTATTGTATAGCAAGAGTACTAATTGAGATAAGTACTACAAGAAAATCAACAAACGTCTCATTATATTGAATTCCACGCATTGTAATAATATTACGTTCCATTTTATCTAAAAGTTTTGTAACTGATTGAGCTATTCCAATAAATATAGGTCGTTTCTCATCTATAGTTTTATTTACCATGTATCGGGTATATTGTACCATCTAATCTTCAATTTCATGTTCCTCTACTGCTTCTAAAAGTCCTCCTAATGCTAGATATTTTTTAACTAGCTGCTGATATTTTGAATTAATGATCTCTTTTTTGTAATATTTAAATAAATTGTCAAGATTATTAGAACAATATTTTTTAGAACGTTTTTCTTGATTTTTTATAAGTGTATCTAGTTCTTTAAAAGAATGATTAGACTATTTATCAAAAGAAGGTACTTGACTATATTTACAACAAATTGAATCAGTTAATTCTCTCTTTATATTTAAGATCATAGCACAATCAATTTGAGCAAGTAATTCCTGATATTCACGATTTCTTTTATTGAATACTTCATTTTTTGATAAAAGACTATATTTGTAACACCATTTATTTGAACAATTTCCAAGACATTTTGCACTCTTAAAATAGCCTTCAGCACATTCTAATCTATCATACAAGTTATCATTTCAAAAAATAGTGTATTGAACTTTGCTTTTTTTATCAAGAATTGAAGTACTATACTTCACAAAAGTTGCATAATATGCTTTGAAGAATCTATTACAAACTATAATAATATAATATAAAATATAAAATAAGCTTATAAGTAAATTAATATAATATTAAAATAAAGAAAAAAATCGAACTATGCTGTTTAATTTTAGACACTTGATTTGTAGACGATGTTAGTTGATTATCATTAACTGTAACTGTAACTAAGTTATTGAGCTCTTCATTTGGTTTAGTTAAATCAATAACAGTTAGTGTGTTATTATTGTTATTACTAAAAAATATTGTTAAAAAGGTAGTATGCATTTTTTTTGATTCAGTTTTTGGAGAATTTTCAAGATGCATTGAAGTAATAATATGTTCTTTTAATCTAGTTCCATCATTAAAGTAGTGTAAAGTTATTGATTTTTGACAACTATGACAATAAACATGTTTATTATCATTATATAAAGTATATGATCTATCTTCTAAAATCTTTTTTAATAAAGATTGACTTGATAAACTATCAAATTGCTAAAGAATTTCTGCTATTTTTGATTCTGTGCTTTTATTTCGAATTCTTTTAGCTGATAAATTTTTATTTTAACTTGTTGAATGGTAAGTAATATTTTCTTCTCGAACAATATTACTTTTTATTCCAAAATAGTTAAGCTGTTTTTGTTATAAAGTACTTTTATTTTATCTTGTTCGTTAGAATTCATTAGTGCTATCGCTTCAAAAAAAATTTATTATTACGTATTGATTGATATATTTTATTTTTGTACACTTAACTCCTTAAACAATTCTGTATATAGAGGTAAATATTTATTGCAAATCCGTACATTATAGTAAAATTTATTATAATTCTGTATACAAAGGTAAAAATACTTTAAAGACTAGTTTACCAAAATCTGTACTTTGAGCTTCAGTTAAATTTCTATATCTGTACACTAATAGCCGTTGAGGTTTCCCATAAAATTTATACTTCCGAATAACGAGGTTCTAATCAGTATATTCAGGGGCCTTAGTTGAAGTTGTTTTGTCTACCTGTTGTATTTGTTTCATTGATTCTAATAATGTCAACATTTTCTTTGCTTGACTATTCTAATAATAATTCCAATTTCATGAAGTTTCCTTTTATTCTATTAATATTATATGATGAAACTTTTAATGTTTGAAAGTTCTCTACTACAACTCCTTTCACCTTTCTTTTAGAAAAACTCTCTTTGCTAAGACAGTCAGCTCTACTATCTATTTCCATTGATTCAACTGGTATGCCTGTTAGGAGCGATTTGGAGCCTCCTACTCCATTTGTTGAATTTTTACTTCAAGGCTTCTTATGAGTTGTAGCATGTAATCATAAGAATTTTCTGGGCCTAATATCAGTTTTTGGGTTGCAAGAATACTACTAGATGCATTATAATTGACTTCTTTCTTTTTGCCTTCTCGTATTTCTCTTCTTTTTTTCTCAGAGTAAGTACTTGTCTGTTTAGTTTTCCCTGTTCACTCCATGCTGCTTATTATTTCTTCTTTACTTGAAGTAAGTCTTCTAAAACCTTTTTGATTCTGTTCTATATTTCTTTTTGTTTTGAGGCTTCTTGTATTACTTCTTCTATAAGCTTCTAACTCTACACTATCTGTAGCTTTCCTATTTTTTATATCTGTTTCATGTCTTGTTAAGTTTGCCTATCTTAGCTTGTTATCATAATAAGACACCAAAAATTTGAAGCAGTTTAACATATCTTCTTCCTTTTTAAAATAAACTGTTGCACTTCTCATATTGTTATTGTTAGAGTTCTTGAAGATATGTAGTGCTTTAGCTCCTGATCTTTTGATTTGTCTTTACAGGAGTACCTTGTTTGTGTTTTCTAGCAGGTCTAGTAACCTTTTGCTAAATCTATTTCTTGTACAGAGCAAAGAGAGATTGTTAGTACCTGTTGAGATTCTTACCAGTAATTCATTCGTGAATGGCAGACACTAGATCTTATTTATTTTCTTTTTGTCAAAGGTGCCTGTTTTAAACTTTATTTCTGCTCTTGTTTTGTTTGAGGCACTTTTAATTATTTTGATATGCTCTACTCTTCCTTGAAAGCAAACTATTTCGAATACCTGTATTCTTCTGGCCCAAGCTGGCAGGTCCCAAACTGCAATTTTGTTGTCATCCTCTGTTAAGTTTAAATTTTTGTTGACTTGATATGTTGTAGTTTCTTTCTTTTTAAGTAGATCTTGTTCGTGTGTACTGGTTTCTACTTTTTCTTCTCTTCTTACGAAGACTTCTTTGAGTTCTTTTTCTGCTTGCTTTTCTCTCTTTCTTTTTGTTTCTTGGCCCTCTCAAGTTGTGTTTCTTGTGTCTTGATTTTCTGCTATTTTATTCAGTTCTTCTTGTTCTTTGTTTTCCTCTAATAAGAGATTGGCTTGTTTATATTCTTCTTTCTTGTTTTCTAATTTTTCTTTTTCCTTTTTATAGCCTTTAAGACAGTCAAAAGTCACTATACACCAGAGATTGCCATGTTCAAACTTTTCTGAAATTTCTTTTAGATGAATATTTCTTCCTATTGACCATCTAAGTGATCTTTCTCTATGTTTCTTGTTATTTCCTAAGACTTTAATAGCTGCTACTTTAGCTCTTATTATTCTTTTTCTTTCACATCTATCTTTGTTTAGTGCTCAGATGCTTCTTTCTAGTAACAAATCTGATTTTGCAGGGAGAATATCATCTTCTGATTCCTCTGAAGTAGTATATTGTTGTTCTGTATTTGTCATGCTGATTTCTTCTTCTTTAGTCTCTTGAACTTCTTTTATTTGGTTTAGTAGTTTTTCAATTTTACTGTTTTCTGGTAGTTGAATTCTTTCTACTTCTATTTTTAAGTTTGTCATATTACTTGCTATACTGCTTGAATCTAATTGATGTATCATCTCTATATCTGATTTACTTTCTTGTGCTCTTAATTCATTATTTGCTACTGCTATATAATTGACTTCTTGACCTAAAATACTCTTTACTCTATTAATTCTTTCAGTTATTGCTACTCTTTCTATGACTTTTTTCTATTCTCTAGCTACTGTTACTATGCTACTATCTACTTCCAATATTTCTGCTATCATTTTATCTATGTGATCTTCTAAACCCATTACTGATCTGCTACCTTCTGCTATTATTTCTTTACCATATTCTTTCATCACTACTTCTACGAGTCTGATTACTTTCTTTCTGTTCTATATATCTGTCTATTTTAATCTATAGTTATTAACCCTGTCTATACTCTATACTTTATTTAATAGTTATCTTTTTGTTCAGGTTCTTTAAATCCTGTTTCTAGAAGTAACTTTGCCTTTTTTCAAAATTTCCTGTAGGTTTATTTAGATTGCCTGTGAACTGTCTAGTTCTGGTCTTGCATGATTCATCTCTGCTTCTTAACATATAATACGTAATTCAATAACATATTTGTTTGTTTATCTGCTTTGCACATATTTGTGTTACATAATTGATCTGCGTTTCAGGTTGTTTTGGAATTCCCAGTTTTGTTTGCAAAAAATTTTTTTCGTAATAAATTTTTGATAATATCTCTTTTAGACTACTTTTTGAGTTCGAGTTTTTTCTATTCTTCTACTTCTTTATATGTAATTTTGCTCTTTGTATCTCTTTTCTTAATATGTTAGAGGGTGTTAATTAGTAAGTTTAGTACTTTATCTATGTGGTAACCTTTAGCTTGATTTTGTGACCAGATGATCTATAGGGAGAGATTTTTTATTATGACTACAATATACTTATTGCCTTATTCAGTTGTAGGTAAAAGTTTAATAATATTTATTCCTATTTGATTAAAGAGTTGTTCTACTTTTATAGAATATAAAGGTTCAGTTTAAGTAAGTTTGCTTCTTTGTTAATATTTCTTATAAGATTATATATAGGTTTTTATATCCTTAAACATTTGAAGCTAATAGTACCAAAAAGCTGATTGTCTAAAAATTTTATCAATTCCAAAATATCTAACAAGAGAATCAGAGTACAAGTTATATAATATTATTTTTATTTTATTGTGTTTTACTACTTTAAAAAATTGAGTAGGTTCTTTTTTGTTCTGCTTGTAGAGTAGTCTATTTACTACCATAAAATATTGAGCTTTGTTTTTAATTTTTCTTTGCTTCTCCTTATTTAAATTATTAAACAAGATGTAATTAGTAAGAAATTGTACTAATATATAATATATATTTGAATCTATAATTTATTATTATTAATATAAGTATTCATTAGTGATATTTGTCAGATAATATCTAGTTAATAAATTAGAGGTGTATTGCTTTCTAAAGTTATATCCTACTTAATAGATTTATATTTAAGTACATATGTTCAGATCAATTAATTATATTAAAATTATATCTATTTAAAGCTATTATCTAATATCTAAAGTATCTAGTAAGGTTAGCTATATTTTTGAGGTAAGTTAATACAGAATAATTAGTAATAATTATAAATTTTTACTCATACAAATAATGATAAAATGTTTAAAAGACTAAATTACTTTTAGACATTCTAGTTCAGTAATTAAATAATTTTTTTCATAGAAGTTTAGAGTTTAACTAGCATAGGCTATCATATGCTTCTTATTATCCTTATCCTTTTGAGAGAATATTGCTCTTAAGGCAATAGTTAATATATTAGTATAGATCAAAAATAGTTTCTCAAATTTAGAGTAAATAAGTATAGATGAAGTTATTAAACAGTTCTTTAATTTTTAAAAAGCATTTTGTTGATTAGTAGTCTAGATATAATCTATTTTTTTTTAAGTAATTTATTTAAGAGTTTAGCTATTTAGAAAAGCTTTTTATAAATTTATAATAATAAGATGCAAAGCCTAAGAATTCTCAGAGTTAGTAGTATTTTGAGAGATGGGATAGTTTTGTCTAGCTTATATTTTAGAAGAATCAGTTTTAATATCTTTTTTACTAATTATATAATTAAGAAAAGATAGCTTTTATTTAAAGAAGAAGTACTTTTTAGAGTTCAACTTTAAATTAGTATTTTTAAGATATTTAAATATTTATTTAAGATGTTCCAAATATTGTTCAAATATTTTTGATCTAATATTGATATTATCTAAGTAAACTACTATAAAGTTCTAGAGCAAGTTCTTTAAAACTATATCTATTAGCTTTTGAAATATTGTTAGTATATTATATAACCTAAAATATATAACTGTAAATCATAGGTACTAAACTAAGTTATGAAAGTAGTTTTTTTCTGATTCTGAGATTCTATAAATATTTGCTAATATCCACTAGCTATGTTTAAACTAATAAACTATTTAGAGTATATTAGAGCTTCTAATAGATTATCAATATGAGAAAAAGAGTAATTATCCTTTTTAGTTGCTATATTCAATTTATAATAATTTACACAGAATTATTATTTTCTATTTTTTTTATTAATAATTATAACTAAAGAAGTTCAAGAATTTTTGTTAAGTATAATTAGATTATGCTTTAGCATTTTCTGAATTTTCTTCTTGATAAATTGCTGATTTTTATACAAGATTTAGTAGAAGTTTTGTTTAATAGATATTATATCTGTAGAAATAGTATAGGTTATAACTTTAGTTTTTTCAAACTTATAGAGTTCCTAGACAAATAAATCATCATATCATTTTATAAATTTTAAAAATATTTGTTTATCCTAAAACTTTAATTTATCTATGTTATACTTTTCCTTATCTGATTCCTTTAGTTTATTCTTAAACTTTAGTTCAAGTTTGTTATAGTATAGCTCTGTATTAAATTCAGTATAGACTTGTTTATAGATTTTCTGTTCAATTTTTATAGCTTCTTTCTTAACATAGCAAAATAGACTTTCATTAAAATTAAAGTCTTCTTTATATCCTTTCTTATTATCTGATTCTACTATTTCATTTTCTACTATTTGTTTATCTTTTTGTATTTCAGGGACTTTAATACTAATTTCATAGAAGATCTAGTGACTTAGTATAGTAGTTAGGTTGTCAGACTGCTATGCAATAGGTTTGAAGTTCAAATCCTACTATCAATGAATTTGAATAATTTCTCAGACCTTGTGATATGTTACAGTAAACCTTATTCATTTTTGAGGTATACTTCTGTAAATTGAGTTGTACTAAATCGATCAAAACTTGGAAGTATAGCATAATATTATATGAATAAATCTTGATAGAATATATGAGCAGGAGATCTACATAGTTGAAATTCCAAGTCAGTGAAGTAGTATGGCCTTCTGACAGAACTACATTAGCTAAAGTCTGATCTGAGAAGAAAACTCAGTTTAATAAAGATAGAAGGTTTTGAGATCTTCAGATGAAGGATAACTAAGACTAGCTAAATACTGAAAAAGAACTAGATCAATAAACTAGTGGAGAACCATAATAGAATCTGGAGTTGTACAAATATCTATAAGGGTCTAAGCTAGGTAAATTCATAAAATAGGTACAGACTGCTCTAATAGGTTTGCTTTAAGGTTAACTGGCTCTGTGAGAAGATCTAAGCTATTCTAGATAAATGGATCTATAATAAGCTAGCTGGCTTAAGTAGTTAGATGTTGTAGTAATATTAGGTTAGATCTGTATGGGTTAATAAACAGAGTATTTAAATAAGTAACTCACAAGCAGGTTACAGGTATAGCAGTATAGTGTAGAACTAATTAGATAGCCTAACATCTATATAGTGGACTACTTAAAATAGACAATGACTAAAGTTGTATATATAACTTGTTATATACTCTTCATGTAATTACAAACAATAGAGATTATTAATATATAATCCTGTTAATAACTCTAATAAAATTCCTTCAGCAATATAAGCTACCTTAACAATAACAAAAAAAAAATACTAATTTCATAGTGTAAGAGTTGTTGAGATTCAATTTTAACAGTAATTACTTTATTGTTTTAGTATATAGTTATAGTATTATTTTTGTAATTTATATCTGCTTTTGTTTTCCTTAACTAGTTATTTCCTATAATAGTATTATAGGAATTAGACTCAATGATTATAGTATCAAAAGAGATTATTTGTTTATCTATTTCTAATAGTTTATCAGAGACTGCTTCTAGAGGTTAATAATATTCACTATTTATATTAATTATAACTGTTTTAGAGGCTTAGATTATTTCTATATTTAGATTCTTTAATAGATTTAGAGACATTATACTTCTAGCAAATTTAAAGTCAATAATGAGAAAGAATTTAATATGTTTAATAATAGTATTATAGTACAAAGAGGTAGATTTTTTTTCTATTGCTTTATTTAAATTTGTATTGATTAAACTTCTACTTAGTTGTCTATTATTATATTCTATAAACTCAAAGTCACTATTATCAATTATTGAGACAGTTAGCTGTTTAGATACTTTTCTATTACTTTTATTATCAGAAGGGTCTTTAGTATCTTTTTTGTCAGTACTTTTAATTGCAAATATTTTTTTAGTTATTAGTTTTCTAAGCTTTTCAGTGATAGCTCTACTAAATTTAGAGTTTATTGCTAATAATTATCTATTAATTATATTTGTGAGTTGGTTAAAAAATTGTTAGAAGATATAGAGTATAATTATTTAATTAACAGATAATATAGCTACAAGTTTTCTTTTTACAGCTTTTCCTTTTTGTTTAATATTCTTGGCTATTTCCTTTTTATTTAGATCATTAGTCCTTTTATCTTAATTAACTCATTCCTTTTTACAAAATATATTTCTAGAGTTATTATATTAGAGAGAATTGTAGACTAGGCTATATGCTTACTCTTATAAGATATGCCTGCTAGTTTAAATATTGTTGCTATTGTTGTTGTTACTGAGCTTATTGTTATAGCTAAACTTGAAATTGTATCTAAGTTTGCTGTATTAGATAGTAAGGTTGTACTTACTGCTATTACTAATTAATAGGTAGTATTTGTATCTAAGATTAAATTATAGATTAAGGTTAGAATTGCTATAAAGGATTATTAGATACAAGTTAGATAAGAAGTTACAAGAGTTAGTTGACTTGTGAAGCTTATTCAGGTTAAGCAGGTTGTTAATTATTTTGTATAGAGTTTATAGAATTCATAGGATTTACAGAATTGGCAACTAGAGATACAATATTTTAATAGTTTATATTTTGAACTTGAAAGCAAATTCTATGAGTATGTTTTGGCTATCTACATTAGTAACAAACAAAATTATTTGGCTTTTAAGATTGAAATTTAAGTTAATAAAGTTAAGATTAGTTAGCTTGTAGTTGTTGATAATTATTATTTCTAGAATTATGTTAAGATCTAATATTCATTTATTATAATTGTTGAGTTAAAACTTGAAAGCTTTGAGCAAGTTGATTCATTTGATTATTAGATTGAATAGGTATCATATATTTATTAAGATAAGATATTATTATGCTAGAAGGGTCAAACTTCGCAGGGCTAATAGGAGGTTCAACAGAAAGCCCAATTCATATCTTAAGCATGATAATAGAAAAGGCGAAAGAAAACAACAAAGAGCTCTGGATTATGCTACAAGACATGAAAAAAGCATTTGACTCTGTGAGTCTAAAATCACTGAAACTAGCTCTCCAAAGAATAAAGCTACCGGCAGTAGGACAGGACTTTATTTTAGACTTGTTTGACCAGAGACAAACTAGAATAATTACAGCCCTAGGTTTCACTGAACCAATAATAGCAGGAGATAGCATAGAACAAGGAGAAGTGATCTCACCTCTAATCTGGAGAATTTTTTATGATCCTTTGCTAACGAGGATTAAAAAAAACAAGAAGCTTGATTATGAGATGGGTGTTTCCTGAAAAGAAAACCTAGAAAAGGAAGAAAGAATAACCAAAAGAATTAGGCAAGCTGTAGTGGCCTTTGCAGATGACACTACATGGATAGCAAACTCTAAGAAGCAGCTCAGAGAAACTATTCAAATCGCAGAAGAATTCTTCAAGTTCAACGATATTCAGATAAACCCACTCAAATCAAAACTTATTGTAATAAACTCAAACATCTACATAGATGATCGCAAAATCATAGTAGATAAGCAGGAAGTTTATGCAACTAAAGAAAAAGAAGCAGTCAGATTCTTAGGAATTTGGATAGGACAAAAAATAGGCAAAAAGCAGATTGTAAACAAAGCCAGGCAAATAACAAGACTCTTCGCTAACATGATCAAAAAAAAGATAGTCTCATCAAGTCAAGTTCTCTACATAAACAATGTATGTTTAATACCAAAATTAGAGTATATATTGCTCAGTCTTGCAGGCTTTTAGTATACTGTCTATTGCTTGTTCGCTATCTGTGAGAACCCTAACTGTAGTATCACATTGTGCTACTAGTAAAGATAACCAAATTCCTATTATCTCTGCCTTGGTTGATGTCGGCCAGTTAACAACTTTTAAATTTCCTATGCTAATTAGACTATCTTCTATTTGATCTATTCCTACCCATCCTACTCCC
>CAJVPM010002138.1:0-10452 GCA_910592325.1 Scutellospora calospora | reverse complement strand
CGATTTAAAAACTTTTGGATCTGGTTTTCTGTTGAATATCCTGCTCTATACTACACATCATATACTCAGAACTACTTTCAAACTCTCACTAATAATTTAAACTCTCCAAATACTTGAACTCTTATTGCACATCTCTTTCTAAGTATCTGTTATTTCAAGGAACCTAAGTCTTATAATCAAGTCCGACAAGAAATATATACTGTTTTTACTCTAACAAATAGTTTTAATAACAACCCTTTTGACATAGCTTATAACATAAGTGAAACTGCTGACTCTCAAATAGCTGAATATCAAACTACATAATCAAATTCATCTGATAAGAAAAAAAATTTTGGTCTAGAGTTATTCTTTAAACAACCAGAA
The DNA here is from genome assembly GCA_910592325.1 of Scutellospora calospora. Classification (NCBI taxonomy): domain Eukaryota; kingdom Fungi; phylum Glomeromycota; class Glomeromycetes; order Diversisporales; family Gigasporaceae; genus Scutellospora; species Scutellospora calospora. The sequence continues at coordinate 10,089 of CAJVPM010002138.1, read as the reverse complement.
CTACAACAATTACTCCCTAATTAACTACAACAAGTAAACATGACTCAACCTAATCAACAAAACTTTTAGAAACTTACTGATACTCTTACCCAATTGATTGCTACTTTGCCTAATACTACTACTGCCTTGATTAACAATACTAATGCTATCAATAATCCTTCTAGAAGAGAAGCTCAAATGATAGATTTGCTCTACTTTTATAGTAGAAATCAGAACCTTATAACTTGGTTTACTGAATTTAACAAAGCTTGCAATGCTAACAGAATTACTGATGACAATAAGCTTCAAGTTGCACTTGCATATCTTAAAGGAGCTGCTACTACTTAGTAAACTGAAAACCAAGTTTTGGTCAACACTAGTCCTAATAGAATCTGACAATAGGATGATAGTAACCCTGCTCATAATACTAACTTTGTCATTAACTTTCCTGCTACCTTTCATTCTCAAACCCTAGTTGAAATCTGGACTACTGAACTTGAATATCACCAACAATATTCTGGTGAATCTGTTATGACTATACTGCTGCTCTCTTAGAATTATATAGAAGAGTAGAGTATAGACCTTTCCAATTCTCTGCTCATTTCAAAGCCTGTAAATTTGTGAATGAACTCTTATCTGAATTATATATGAATATTAAACCCCATAATGATGCTATCTGGAATAATACAGTCAACTATGCTAAAAATTATGAACTAACATATCAGGACACTAATGCTATAACCTCTTATCTCAATAAATATATAGCATCTGTTCAATCAAACAACCAAATGAATCAACTTGCCCAAAGTCTACAGGTCTTAACCCAATAGTTACAATAAATAAATACTGAACTTCACTGTAATCCTAGGAATAATAAATAGTTATTGAGTATGAAATACCTAATAACTATAGTATTTGGCATAGTAATACTGATTAGATAGTGATCAGTTGATCACTATCTAATTAGTATCAAATGACAAATATGAAAATATATTTGGTCTATAAATCTAATATGCTAGCCTTTTGAGCTCCAAAAGGGCCCAGTAGGCTAGCATATTAGATTTTCAGGCCAAATACAAAAGTTATTAGGAGTAAAGTACACAATAACAGATTTATTCAGTATTTTATGATGATCAGATATTACTATATATTTTTATTAATTAAAGTGATTATTAATATTATAAATTAAAAATATCAATAAAAAAATGATTATTGCAGTGATCAAATATATTGTAGTTAAATTTAGTATAAATATTAAAAGTGAATTAGATTTGATTTAAAATTTTCTTTCACTTTCTCTTTTTTAAGATGTCTAACATTACTAAAAAGAAAACATATTATAAACAAACTGATGAAGAAATTAATAAAATAGTTACTAGTACTATTCCAGAAAATATACAAAAGGCTACTATTAAATAGGTTCAAATTCTAAATAATTGGCATAATGAAGTTGGATATGAATATGGAATTGAGTCTATTACTAATAAGGAATAACTCGAAAAGAAAATAACAGAGTTCATCATTAGAATTCATCAAATCAAAACACAAGAAGAATATGCACTATTATCTTTAATTAATTGCATTAATTTATTAAGTGTATATCTTTTGCGACATCCTGATGGAACTAAAACATTAAATCTTGTGAATAAACAGGATTTTAGAAATCTATAGGAAGCTTTAAATAGAAAAATGAAAATGTTAAAAAAAATTAGAAAAGTTTCTCATCACCATGATAACCTAACGGATAAAGAATTATATCAAATATTCTATTATGATGCTACTTCTATTAATTCATCCCAGGGATTATAATATCGTATTTTTATATAGTATTGCTTATTATTTCAACTACGAGATAGTGAACATTATAAACTATTGGTATCTCAATTTATATTTATAGATAACAGAGATCTTCAATTTATAAAATATTCTCAAAAAAATGATTAGAGTAGTATTAATAGGAATTTAGATTCTCTCATAATTACTGTACTACCAGATTCAGATAGTTATCACGGGTTAGTTTATGATATAAAATTTTTTTTTTTAAAAGATCTAAGAATTCTAAATACAAATATTTACACTTACAAATTAATAAAAAAAAAAGTAATTTTTATTGCTTTTATTTTTTATTATTATTGTTTATTATTAACTTTTTTTTTATACATATACTAGATTTTGATGAATAGTATACTGATTCTAGACTTGGTGAAAAGACTTGTCATTTATTGATGAAAAACATTTGTATATCAGTTAGTATTGAATTAGAAAATCAAGATATTATAAATCATTCAGGTTGTTTAACATCAATTACTACACTTTTCTGACAAGGAGTTTCTCTTATTATAACAATATCTATTATGGGTCATAAAAGTGAATCTTCTTATAGAATTTATGTCTATCTATCAGCTTAACAAAAGGAGGATGTATTGTCTCAACTGATTAGAAGTGTGAGAACATTACCTTTATCAAATATATCAAATAATCAGATTTCAAATGATTAAGTTGACAAGTTTTTATTACTATTTTTTTTTTTTTTTTTTTTTTTTTTTTTACAACTGTTATTTATAATAATAAGTTTTATTAGACCCAGAAAATATGTCAATTAATAATGTATCTACTGAAAGTGCTCATTACTCTCTAGTGATTTATGAATCCAAAGATGCATTTTCTGTAACTAAAAATATACTTTCTGTAACTAAAGATATACATCCTATAGCTAAAGATATATCATCTTCTAGAATTAAACCTTTTTGTCTATCTCTTTTAACAAAAAAACTTCTATTATATATCAATGTGTCTAAATCTAAGCCTACTCTTGGTGGTCACCAATTTCTTTATATTAATAACAAACCAATTCAAGAATCCAAAGGTATTATTAATTAATAAATTATATTCTAATATTATAAATTTTATTAATTTATTATTTATTCGTAACATATTTTTAAGATCAAGAACTCAAAGAAAATAAAGATACTAACATGGCTGTAAAATACTATTATATAAATGCTGAATATATTACTATTAATTAAATAATATATCATGTAATTAAGATTTTTTTAGCTATATAGTAATATGCATAATTTCAAATATTATATAAGCTAAATTTAAATTTGCTTTATTGTTTTAAAAAATTAAAAAGTTACTTTTACTTTATTAATTTTAGTTCAATTCTATAACAATAAAAAATTACTTTCACGCTATCAATTTTTTGCCTAACTTAATGATAAAAAAACTATCTTCACTCTAATAGTTTTCAGACTAATCTATGACAATTATAAAAAAGTTATCTTCGCTCTAATAGTTTCTAGTTCAGTCTATAACAATTATAAAAAAGTTACTTTCGCTCTAGCAGTTTCCAGCCTAGTTTATAACAATTATAAAAAAGTTATCTTCATTTTAATAGTTTCTAGCTCAGCCTATAGTAATTATAAAAAAGTTACTTTTACTTAATTATTTTCGGCTTGATCTATAAGAAACTTAACACTAATAATACTTTACTATACTCAAATAAAAAGGAGCCAAACTGCCTAATAATAGAAATAGACTATTATAAGCTATAGATCATTAATAATCACTGCTAAATAATAAATTTATTTGGCAGTCTGATCATAGTAAAATGCTAGATAATAATAATTATCAACAACCTCAAGCTAATTAACCTCAACCTTACTAACCTGAACCTCGACCTCAAAGGCCAAATAATTTTGTTTGCTATCAATGTAGACAACTAGGACATACTCATAGAACCTGTTCTTAAGTTCAAAATATAAACTATCAAAATATTATACCTTCTGTTGCTAACTCTGTAAACCCTGTGAATCCTATAAATTCTATACTGAATAATCAGCAATCTGCTCAACCTGAACAAGCTCCACAAGTCAACTAACTCTTACAACTTCTTATCCAACTTGTACCTAATAATCCTGTACAATAATTTTAACTTCAACCTATAATTCAACCTCAGACACAAGCACTGCTTATTAATTAATAACAACAACAAGTCCAACTTCACTATTTAATATAGCAAACCCAAATACAACCTCAAGTTTAACTACAGCAATAAGCTCAACAACAACAATAACAGCTACAATATTTAAACTAGGAGGCATACCTCATGAGAGTGAGTGTATAGCCCAACCTACAATTCCCTCTAATATAATAACTCTGGAAACATACTCTGCAAAAAAGCAACGAGTTGAACAAGGTGAAAAAATTGATAATCCAAATAAAAAGGAAATAACCAAGGACGTTAAACAAAAAGGAAAAGTAGTAAAAAGAAAACTAGTAGCTATGCTATTCGTAAACCAAATAATTATACTCTATATTCCTTAACAATTCTTTGACCAACCTGCAAATATAACAAATAGATAATTATTAGCAATAAATCCTAAATTTAGTAGAGCTATAACTGAAAAGCTTAGGAAGCTCATAACTAAAAAAGTACTTGCAACTGAAAGTACTGATAAAAAGAATACTAAGAATTTTTCTAATAATACAAATAATGAAAAAATATCTGAATAGCCAATTGTCTCAACTCTCAATAATGGTGACCTTGAGTTTATGAAACATGATAATGGACAATCTAGTAAAAGTTTAATTGATACAAATCTAAACAAAGCAATAGAGGAAAAGTCTACTTCTTTATATTGTGATACCACTATTAAACATATTAAATTCCTTCTTATTGTTGACTCTAGATCAGCTGGAAGTATAATATCTCTAAACTTACTAAAGGACCTGGATATAGAAATAATCTAAGCCTCTAGAACAGTAATGATTAATATAAATAGTGAACATTGTCAACCTCTAGGAGCAGTCTCTGATATTCTTTTAGAAATAGGTAGTCAAATAATTCTCTTTGATACTATAATTACTGAGTCTAATTCTTATAATGCTATTATAGGAAATGACTAGTTAAGAAAAACAAAGGCAAATATAAATTACAAAGATAATACTATGACTATCTACTGGAATAACAAAGTAATCACTGTTAAAATCAAATTACAACAACTCTCTCACTATGAAGTTAGCATTAAAGTCTCTGAAATGCAAAAGGATAAACCAATAGTAGAGACTAAAATAGTAGAATCAGATGATAAGGAAGAATATAAAGAGAATTTTGATTTTAGTAAAAGTCTATTTTGCTATGCTGAGAAGGAAGCTATAAAAATCGAACAGGAAATCTATAAACAAGTCTATACTGAATTCAATACTAAGCTATATTATAACGAACCTAAGCTAAAGTCTAAGGATAAACCAAAGAAACCAGATAAAGAAAAATATAATATAGGTGAATTGGAACTCTAAAATAAACAAATATTTTTAGAATTTATAAAAGGATATAATGATCTATTTGTTTGGAAACCTTATAAATTTGGAAGAACTAAAGCTATAACTCATACTATCTCTACAGATGCAACTTTTATTAAACAAAACTTCTACCTTATCTTATATAAAAATCAGCAATGCATTAAGGAGGAAATCCAAAAAATGCTTAAGCCTAATTTAATTGTACCTAGCAAAAGCCCTTGAACCTTTCTAGTTGTAATAGTTAATAAAAAAAATAGAAAACAACAATTCTGTGTAGACTACCATAAATTGAATACTGCAACTAAAAAGGATAATTACTCTCTCCCTCAAATTGATGATTTACTGGAAGCTCTAGTATACTCTAAATAGTTTACTAGTTTAGATATAGCTAGTAGATATTGGCAAATACCTATAGAACTCCAAGATCAGGAAAAAACTACCTTTATAACTCAGTTTGGTACTTATGAATTTATAGTCATATCTTTCAGGTTATGTAATACACTAACAACATTTTAAAGGTTAATGAATACAGTCTTAAGGGACTTGCTCTGGAACTTTGTAGTAGTTTACTTAAATGATATTAACATTGGGTCAAAAACATTTGAACAACACTTAGAACACTTTAAACAAGTGTTTGAATATCTCAAAGAAGCTGGTTTAAAGTTAAACCCTGAAAAGTGTTTCTTCTTTAAGCAAAAGCTACCTTTTCTTGGTTATATAATTAGTGAAAAAGGTATTGAAACTGACTCTTCTAAAATACAGGCTATACAAAACTATCCTATCTCTCAAAACACTACTTAACTTCAAAAATTCTTAGGCCTTGCATTCTACTACTATAAATTTATAAAAAGCTTCTCTAAAATAGCTGAACTTTTAAATAGATTACTCAAAAAGAAAATAGATTATGTTTAGACTATTGACTAACAAAATGCTTTTCAAAAATTAAAGGATTGCTTAACAACTTCATCCATACTCACCTACTTTAATTTTGAGGAACCATTCTTGATCTATACTGATGCATCAACTATTGCTTTAGGAGCAATACTCTCACAAAAAGATAATAATAAAGAATATATAATAGCCTATACTAGTCGAACTCTAAACCCTCATGAGAAAAATTATTCAATTACTAAACTAGAATGCCTAGCAGTAATTTGGTCTATTAAACACTTTTATCATTACTTGCATGAACAAAAATTTACTATTATCACTGATCATTCTGTATTAACTCATCTCAAAAATATAGCTAACCCTACTAAATACCTTAGACATTAGATAATAGCTTTAAATGGATATAATTTTAATATAATCAATCAACCTAAATATGTATATTCAAATATAGATCCACTAAGTAGAATACAACTTTAGGAAACAATACACCTCTAATTATTAACTAGATATTACCTAGCAAATACTACTAACAGATAATTATATTGATAACAACAGACTATGGATTTAAATATATATTATATATTAAAACAAAGTGGTTCCAAGCTCTAGAGAATAAAATTCTAGCAAATAAAAGTTCAAGAGAAGTAACTGAAGAATATCAGAAAAGAGAAGGATTTCAAGTACAAGAAATTGAAAAGAGAATCTCACAAACAAGAGGAAAAAAGAATAGGTACTTATAAGAGATAAAGAAAATGAGAAAAATAAAATTAGTCATATTATCAGAAAAGAAAAGAAAATGATAGAAGTAGAGATATGGGAAAAAGATCAAGAAAACTCACGTAAAGAACTTTGTCAACAAGAAGCATACAACGAAAGAATCAAATTTAAAAAAAATAGCCAAAGACAAAGGATCACATTACAAGAAGTTTGCAATATCTTAAGCTTGATATGGAAGAAAGATAATGCATCAGAGGTAGTATTCAACAAAAAGTATCTGAAAAAGATAGAGAAAGAGAATCAAAAAAGCAAAGTAAGAGACTTTAAAAAGTTTAAGAATCTAGAGTATATAGAAGTAAAAAATAGCTGAGAAGCAGAGCTAATTAACTAAGTCATTCAAAATACAAGAATTAGAGAAGAACTAAAGGCTAGACTAGAGACGAATAGAGAAATAGAGGAAATAGTATTCTATACAGATGGTTTACTCAGGGAAGAAGATACTAGGGAAAAAATAAAGATGGGATTTAGTATAGTCCAAATAGATAGTACAAATAATATAGTTTTTAGTTATAAAGAAAGGATAGAAAATTGGTTTTCATCTACTCGAGTGGAGCTAGTAGCTTGTCTAGTAGTAGTTTTGTTAGTCCTTAATAGTTGCAAAGTCAAAATAAGGACAGATAGCATGTATGCAATTTTTGCGATAGAGAACTGCTTAAAGAATGAGAAAACATATGAGTGGTTAAAGTCAAAGAACAATAATATTCTGCGTGCAATTAAGAAAGTCTGCAAAAACAAATCAGTCTAGTTAATATTCACAAAAGTTAAAAGCCATTCAGGAGATACTTATAACAATGCTGCAAATATATTAGCAAAAGAAGAAATATACGAAACATATAGTATAAAACTGAGCAATATCAGTAACAATAATATAAGGTATATTTCTGAATGGAAAAAAATAAGTTTGGAAACTTCAATAAGAGCCTTCATTAAAAAAGTAGTTCAAATGATATACAAAGCAAAATGGATATAGTTAAGAAAGAAAAATGACGAGAAACACTAAACAAGAATTTAAAAACAGAATTAGAAAGCTTTTAAGAGTATACTTAAAAGCTGCAGCAAGCAATACCAGAATTCTGAAGTAAACCACTTGCGATTGTTCAAAACCAAATGCATCAAAAATCTCCTTCAAACTATTGAAATCTTAAATCGTAAAAGACCTTAACTATACAAAAACAGCTTATGCAAAAGATGTTTTAAGGAAAAAGAAACAATTAGGCAATTGATTATATGTGAAAAATCTAATCAAGTGCTAGAGAAAATTGAAGAAGAAGCATGGAAACAGCTCTACAAAGATAAAAGAAAGGAGAAAAATTAGAACTTATCAAGTATATAACAAGCTATCCAATATGAACAGGAAAAGAAACAACAATAGAGAAAAAGATGGATAAAAGGTAACCTTAGTGAAAAAGATGCAAAAAAGATCAAAAATATTGTTGGCTCTGAAAGTATGATGACAAAATTTTGGAGCCTGTTCTGGTATATATAGATAGAATTAATCTATAAGGAAGTTTAGAGAAGCTAATGCAAAAACATGGAAGCATGGGAGAAAAAAGAAAAGATCTCAAAAAAAGAAAAATTCTCTCAGAAAGAAAAAAAAAAAACGATCTAAAGAAAAAAACTGGAGGGAGAAAAACAAAATGCAAAGTAGATGAGAATATAGAAAATTATAATGTTAGCCTAAAAATAGTATTAGATAGCATAGCTAGGGAAGTAAAGGAGAGAATTTCAGATAGTTAGGTTTTAAATTAGTCATGATGGGCTGTAATATTCTTCTTATACTGAGCTATAGTTTATAAATTATAAAGTATTCGAGTATAAGTCAAAGGTTACTATAGCAGATCACACATAGGTATCTTTAGGATAACTGGGTGAGTTGGGGCTTAAAAAATTAGGCATTAGATAGTATAAAACTTGATAATGTAGTTTTCTTAATGAAAAACAAATCTAAATAAAGTCATAGCATGACTGCTGAATTGAAAAAAAATTATCTAGTAAAATATTATCTATTTCTTCTCTTTGTTAATCATTTTAACTATTTTTAAAGCAGAAAAAAAATTAGAAAAACACTAAACCTTTATTAAAAAATAGTACTAGAGTCATTAATAAAAAGAAGAGAAAACAAAGAAATATATATAGTAAAGCCAAAAAACAAATAAGTAAAAAAAACAGAAGCTTAAAAAGAAGTTTTGACACAAAACAGATTATAAAAAAATTTTTTTATTAAAAAAGTAGAAATTGAATATATTCTGTACTGCAGATAATCTCATATAATACAAATATGTAAAAAGAAATAAACAAATAAATACATTATAGAAAAATAATATATATTATATAGCAATATCTAGAACCTAAATACATATAATTAAAACCAAATAACTTACTAGCAAAAAGGAAAAAGCTTAGAGAATTTAAACAAAAAGATGAAGTTACTAAAGTTATAAGAAACAAAAGTATAGTATAGCAATAGCAGATATCAAACAATCTATATCGAGCTATTAAAAGACTAATAAGAGTAAGCAAAATATAGAAAAAAAAAAAAAACAAGAAGATTAATTAAAAAAGTAATTAAGAAGTATAGTAAAGAAATAGAAATAGAAAGTAGTAATATAGTATTAGAACTAGAAGAATATCTAGATAAAATAGTAGCTAATCTAATGAATATAGAATTAGAAATTATTAAAATAGCTAAACAGTAGTATGCAGTAATTGAAAAAGCTGCAATAACAAATAGATTCAATAAAGTAAGAGTATTAATAGAGACAGAAGAAGAAAAAAGAATTAGTCAAATAGATAAAAAGAAAATAAAAACAGAAGAAATAGAAATAAAAATAGAAGAAAAAGAACAAGCAGCTATATACATCTAAGTATCTACACAGAACTAGCTAGTATCAAGCAAACTAGTTAGTAAATTCACACTAACTAATAAAGTTAATAGCAATTAGTGTTCCTAGATTCAGTTTAGTTCAGTTCAGGTTTATGAACCAGGTTTATTGAACCTGAACTGAACTTCAAATTTTGCAGATTATTAAACCTGGACCTGAACTGAACTTAAAATTTATAAACCTGAACTTAAAATTTGGTTCAGTTCAGGTTCAGTTCAAAGTTCATGAACATGTTCAGGTTCAATATTATATA
>CAJVPM010002137.1:0-10453 GCA_910592325.1 Scutellospora calospora | reverse complement strand
AGTTCCTACTGTAGCTCTCTACCAGTTTTCTGTATCTATCTTCTCAGATGTTTTACGAAGCAGATCCTCTTAATCTAGTTAGCTACTAAGCCAGATTGATATTATCGATCCTCTTTGTAGAATAGATTTATACGTACTCAACTCGATCTGCATCTTTTGTCAATAGTTTCCTTTTTGGATCAAGTGTTAGCCAGTGTAACTATTAAAGGCTATACTACTTCACCAACTCAGGATTTCTACTATGCAAGTCCTCTGCCTGTAGATCCTATCAAGATTTATTTATGTAATATTATGTCTCGCCAAATGCCTCATCACACTTCCAATATCTGGATGATATTGGTGCAACATAATTTACAGGGTTACAACCCCAGAAACAGACAGAGTTTACCGTAAGTTGAGTACAAAGGTTCGGGTAATTATTCAAATTCATCGATAGTAGAATTTGAATCTCAGACCTCTTACATAGCAGTCTGGTAACTAAACCACTACACTAAGATCGCCAGACCTACTTTCATCAACTTTTACTAAAAAGAAAGTACAAATTTTATTAGTAAAAAGATTATTTCAGTTATTTATAGTAAATAGGCTTTTTCTTTTCTAATGATAAGAATTTAATATATTTGAATAAAAATTTTATATATGAAAGTATCTAAGTAGTATATCATTGTTAAAAAAGATATAGATATATTACTTTCAAGAAAATTAAGTATTGTTATATAGGAATTTTGACCTTAATAAAAACAATAAAATAAAATTTGTATAATTAATTTATAATGCAAATTTATTTTATTGTAAATATCATAATTTGTTAATATGATATACTACCTTAATTCTATTTTATAAAAAAGAATTTTATATAAAAAATAATTTGCTTATTATATTTAATATAATATATATATATAGAATCTGTATTATTTCACCAACAATAATTTTACTGAAAATATAAAACTGGCTAAACCCTATCTCTAAATCAGGCTAAAATATTAGTGAAATAACACAGTTAGTAAAATAAGTATCGATAAAATAAGTGCTATCCTATATATATATATTTTTTTTTTTTTTTTTTTTTATCTTTAGCAGTCATGCTAATACTTTATTAGACTTTTAAAACTATACAATTTGAAGAATTTAACTAATTTCCTAAGTTTAGTATTATCTAGTTTCTATATAGAGTCTAAATATAATCTACTATGCAATTTATATTAGAAATAGACTATCTTGTCTGACTACTACCCTACAATAAGATACTGCTAATCTGATGATATTTTCTTATAGAGAAGCAAAAACAAAAAAAAATTTTAAATACGTAAAAAAAAAAAGTATAAGGGCAAATAATAAAAGATACAGATTAAAAAATAAAAGAAGAAGAGATAAAGAAAAGAAAAAAATATGAAATTTGTATTTTATAGATATCAGATAATCACATTTTAAGCCTATGACTAGCTTTAAAAATTATAAACTATACTAAATAAGAATAACTCTATATTTTCTTATTTAATTAGAATATTTATAAAAAAACTATATAGGAAAGAAAAAACTTCAACTTAATCATAAAGAGTCAATATTAGTTGTTAGTTAGTTCAGAAGCAGTATTTGAAGTTCTAGTATCTTTAAGGCATATGTATAGTTATATTTATATTACTATTTTGTTTTTGATCTAAGTTATCAACAAACCTGTTTAGGAAATAAATACTGCTAACTGTTTTAGTAGTTGTATATATTGATCTTTAGGAGAAAGTAAACTGAAATACCTACTTTTTACAAAATTTTTGAAAAAAAGTAAAGATGAGAGATGAACTAGCTTTATAGCTTTTATGAGTTTTTGAACCTTTGCAGGTATTCTTTCTAGATTTTATAGTTGTATAGAACTAATATATTCAACTTTGTTATTTATTCAAAATAAAAAAACTTTAGCTTTTGCAACTTCTTCTTCTATAGTCTCAGAGTACTTTAAACTATTCCACAAAGCTGCAACCTCTTTTTTAATTCTATTTCAATATCTAACTATATGAGTACAGTATTTCAGAAAGGTTTTTTTGAAGGTTAATATATTAACTATATCTTTTTTCTGTTGTTTAGCTTTTTGAAAAGTTGGTTCAAATGATCATCAGAGAGAGTACATGATAACATTTTTGATTTAATATAATATATTTAAAATTAGTTATATATATTGAATACTTAACAAGATCTTAGTTAGTAGTATATTATTGTTAAATATATTAAAGAATACCTGATAAAGATATAATCTTATTTAGAAACATATTATTGTTAAATATATTAAAGAATGTTTGAGATGTCTTATTTAGATATATATTATTATGTTAATAATACTAATTTAGTTATCTTTTTTGAGTTAGTATCTAAAGTCTATACTTATTATGAATATATGAATATAGTCAATTTTTAATTCTTCAGATTACTACTTAATTGAATAATCAAGAGAGAGAAATGATAATACAAAAATATCCAAATATACTAAAATAAGAATTCTTGATAAGTATATTTAAAGCTCTTATTACTCTAATTTAGAAACATATTATTTGCTAATAATAATAATTTGTTATCTTTTCTAAACTAGTACTTAGAAGTCTATACTTATTAAATATGATGAGTATATTATTTTAGTAGTTTTTACTTATCAAGTTCTTATTTCTAATTAGAAGCATATTATGTTAAATAATTAATATCTAGAATTTTATACTTTTATATATAGCAAATATACTATTTGTTCAATAGTATTTATATTCTAATATAGTAATATTGAGTATTTATTTAGTAGAAATTAAAAATTTATTGTATTATATTATAGAACTTTTTTTTTATTTATATATATCTTCAATTAAAAAATTCTTAATATATATTGACGATGTATTAAAGATTCTTTGTATTTAATTAGAATTATTATAGCATATCTTCTAAATTTAAATTTTTAATTGCCGATCTGCATGTGATCGATAGATAGTATATAGTAAATTACAGTGCTATAATTAATAATAAAAAAATGCTTATTTGAAATCTCTATTTCTTTAAGAATCTACATGACAAATGTTCATATAACCCCCAGAAAACTTGTTGTAACTGGTACTATTATACCAGAACTTCACTACGGTCCATACTTATGTAACTGGTAGATTTTTTTTAAAGAAAGTCAAAATGTGCTATCTCCAATTCCAATACGTTTAGGACTTGAAGTTATGATACAACTTAATAAAATGTCTTTTATTATTCGTGTAGTTCGTTATATACATAGTCATTTACAGCCTAGTTATATATGTGAAGGTAGTGGACAAAGTAGTGATATTGTTACAAGTTCATCTAATGCAATTACCTCAGTTTATCAAGCTATTTTTGGCACTAAAACAAAGTTTGCGAGCCTTTCATATTTGGGCTTAGAGCAAACTGAAACATCTCAAAAATTACTAGAAAGTGTTGTTTTTTATCTTTTTATTATTGAAGTAGAAAATTTATCTATATTTGTTAGTTTCCTTGGTAAAATCTCACATTCAAATAAAAAAACAATTGGATACAATTATACATCTTCATTGTTTTATAAGTACAAATCGAAACAATCAGTTTTTTTTCAAAGAGTAAATAATAATAATTCATATTCGATTATAGTTTATCAAAACAGTCAAATTGTTGCAGAATATACAGATAATTCACCCAACGCTGTTTGGTATCAAACTGGTATATTAAAATCTATCCCAGGTGACACTTTATTTGCTATAAACCACCTAACAACTTTACAAAAACTCAATCAAGTATATCAAACAAATCAAATATTAGTATCTAATCAATGTACATTAGCGGATTGGAACAATAAAGTAATCATGGAATATTTATTTGATCTACATTTAAAGAAAGCTGTTAGTAAATCTGCTGAAAAATGGCACCAAGTATTTCAAAATTGGAAACAACAAAAAAGCAATATAATTGAATTACATAACCACCTTAGTAAAATATATGGATTGAATCATGAATTCCGAGAACGTGAAGTGCAGGCATAGCGTGCAATTTTTTGTGCAACTGAGTGCACAGATATTACTCCGTATAGCAAACAAATTTCTAAAGTAAATATCAAAAAAGAAAAAAAAACATTACAATATATGATAGCCCGTAGCATTGCTTTAAGATTATTCATTTATATGTAGTCCAATTTCATTAACCTATTTTACCATATAAACTACCCTAATGATAATAAACTCAGACCTAATATCTAGGTTTGGTTTAAGGCAAAGAGATTCAGATTTATATTTTTAGGTTTAATACAAATCTCTCTTTCCTTTACAAAATACTGAGAATTAAATTAAGGTAAAAAAAAAACCCCCTAGGTAGTTTATATAATAAAATATGGTAAATTGCTATTTCAATCTAATTTTGATAAATAAGAAATTATTATGTTAATAGTTCAATAAGTACTACTAGAAGAAAAGCAAACCTCAGGTTTTTAGATTATAATTTATCAGACTTATCCGATTGCGCATTATATTACTAATTGAAATCAAATCTGAAAAATAATAACCTCAAAATCTAAAATATAATTTCTTTAACAATACTTATGTAATTTTACGGGAGTAACTATTATATGAGTGCTATCAAAAGAAAATCTGTTATTAGGTTTTCAATTATATTTTGCATCTGGCTTGTTCTCTAAATGCTATCTAGGAAAAGTATATCATCAGACTTTCGATTATATTTGTAATGACTTGTCACAAAATATAATTGAAAGCCTATTGATAGATTTTCTTTAGACGATACTCAGAGAACAAACTGAATACAAAATATAATTGAAAGCCTGATGATAGGCTTTTACTTGTTTCAAAATTTATTATTATAAGTTGAAAGGTTAATAATCTAAAAAAAAAACTCAACATATAGAATGAATTTTGGACAAACGCACCAGACCCTGAAAAAGACCATGATACGCTTAAGAATTTATATGAGAATGAAATTCTAAATGTGTCGCTACAAACTCTAACCACTAAAGCATTTTGGGACTGCTTTCGTGATAGTTACAATGTAAATCTTAAAGGAACAAATAGTAAAGTGCGTATACTATCTATAATTGCTAAAAGATTCATGTATCAGAAAATAATGGATGAGTTAAAAGTGAGTTTCGTCATTATTAAATGGGGATGCCCACAGTAAAAGCAGGTGATAGGACTATATAATATATAGTCCTATGACCTGCTTTTGCTGTAGGCATTCCCAAATATGTAAAATATAATAGTATTAAATAAATTATTCATAACTTAGGTATCTCCTAATACTGTTAATATAGCACGACAGTTCTCTCATATTAATGGACCCGGATGTATTTCATTAGAAAAACCTGTAATTACCTGTTCAAAAATGTCTAAGATTAAAGAAAGAGAGTTTGAATTATTTTTTAGTGATAAAGACAATGTGAATATGAGCTCATACAAAGTTGATGAAGAAACACACTTACCTGTTCTTTATTTAAAAAATCAAAAAAGTGAACTTTGGGAGAAGTTTTCTGCCATGTATCCTGATGGAATGAGACGTACTTCTTTCATAGCTCGCTTGCAAAATAGCCGTTTTCAATATCGAGAAGATTTAGGAGGGTTGTGCCTAACATATAATGATTATGGATATCAACCATTCGAAAATTTAATTGAAATAATTAAAAAAAACTTCACTAGTAAAATATCACGGGTCAGTTAAATAAAAAATTTTTATTGCTTCCCTGGTTAACCTCATCTCCATAACCTTTTTTATATACTTATTTTGGTTTTACCACAATATTCTGAAAATCAGATTCCTGAAAATTAATTGTCACCCTATGAGATGCAATATTCAAAGTCCGTGATGATTAGTAATCATAATTACTAATCATGAGCAGACTTTGAATATTGCATCTTGTAGGGTGACAATTGATTTTCGGGAATTTGATTTTCAAGATATTGTGGTAAAACCCTTATTTCTACTATACATATCTACTAATTTAGATGATATTGTATATAAGTATTGTATTATCCTAGTTAATCTCAAATATTAAAAATAATCTATAAAGATTTTGCTCTAAAATAAATACATGAAAAGTATATTACATGGATAAATCTGAGTAGTTGGATATAAGCAAAATTTTGCAGTGAAGTATAATCGACTATTTACACAGCCAATTATACTTTACTACAAAATTTTACTTATACCCAACTACCCAGAATATAATTATTACCTATAATCCTATTAATATATAATTTTTGTAGGACTATTATATTTATGAAATCGAAATATTATGTTGTCATCTAAAATGATATTATAAAAATGAATTAGCTGTCAATGAAAACGATACAACTAATCATGTAGATTGCATAAATCATTGTTTATTGTTTGCTTTCGGTGAATATAAATATCAGCATTTTTCTTGGTATTAAGAGTGTGACAGATTGTTCAATATGTTAGAATATTTTAGAAATAAACTCGATACTACCTACCATACTACACTTTTAGAATGTAAAAACCAATTAATATGTTATTTGGTACATCAGACTTGTAAAAAATATCTAAATGCCCAATTTAATTCCATACTACGTGAGTTAGACAATAACAGAGCTATTATTATAGTTGACTATAAAATGCAGATTTTACCTGCAACAGCTCAGGAAACAAAAAGTTAATTCTTTGGAAAATGTGAATAGACACTCCATACAACTTTGGTGTTTCAAAAAGATAAAGATAATGATGAAATTTTGGATATTCAGACTTATGATCATTGGAGTTCTGATACTAAGCAAGATGCTTGGTTTACAGCTTCGTGTTTTGAGGCAGTATTTATGACAATGAATCCTAAACCACATTGGATTAAAATCATTTCAGACAATAGAGGTCACTATCATAATTCGGAATTAATAGCGATTATTAGTCACTGGTATAACTGGTATAATATAGAAGTATGTGGATGGATTTTTCTTGAGCTAGGAGAGGCAAAAACCATTGTTGATTCTCACCATGCTGCGGCAAGTAGATTTTAAGTTATATATATATATATTTGCAATAAGCTAACTTAAATAGGCTCACAGAAATTATAGTTTAACTCATTTATAACTCACAATGCTCACAGTCCAGTGGATTATACCACTGGACTTGCGAATCTAGTGAGCCAAAAATAAGCTGAACTATAATTCTTGTGAGTTGGCTTATTGTGAAACACTACTACTAATAAATTTTGATTTTAATTATAGATCGCACATGCAATTAAAAGATATATAAGAATTGGATGTAATCTTACTGATAGAACAAATATTGAAACAGTATTTCAAAATCTAAGTGGAATATCTGTGGCACATATAGAGCCCAATCGTAATAAATCAGTAAAGAAATTGATGGATCAAGACAATATAAAAATAAGTTCTGAATTACCGAAGTAAGTTCAGATAAAAATTAAAAAAAAACATACCATTCGACGTGTCAAATATCCTAATCTGACTAATATCAATGATTTCAAATATTTGTGCAATTATAACATAGTCACCAATTAGAAGCTAACATTGGCAAAAAAAAAATCAAAACTATACCTAGTATTTCTAAATAGTTCGAGTGGTCCTGGCCTGTAACGGGTCAATTTGCAGGATACCTTCGTGCTTGTTTACTTCCTCACATAGGTGTGTGGACTGAGTTTCATCCTGAGCAAATTGCTACCTTTTATAACAGACCATCTCCAATATTTTCTGAGTCATCTAAACCCAAGAATTCTTGGACAATACCAATTCCTAAAAAAACAGGTAAGAAGCCTTATTGTTCTTTTGACTTAAAAATAAAATAAAATAAAATACCAATTTTATTATTATTATTATTATTATTATAGAGCTAACGAACAAGGAAACAGATAATATGTCAGGTAATATGAAAGTGTTTGAAACATAACTGACTCATAACTATACTTTAAGAATAATTCATATATTATAAAAAAAAAAAATTCGCTAAAAATAAGGCCATATAAAATTATATAATTGGTTTACATATCACGGAATGGTAATTTGTAATGCAGGCACATGGCTTTTTTTTTATGAAAAAAATTTTTTAATTAAAATAATAGTAAAAAAAAAAAATATCAAAATCATAAAAAGGTAATGTCTGAAAATATGTCTTGTCGAGAAAATGGGCTGTAGGTGAAATAGTTTGTTAGGAGATATGATAGAACTAACTTTCGGGGAATCATACCGTAATCTTAGATATATTTCAAGCTAATTTTACTTAATATAGCTGATAGCCAACTTTTAATAGATAAATGATTAAACCAATTTTTTTTTTATTAAATATGATATAATGATGCTGATGCTTATCCATGAGAGACAAATGAATTTGCCTATCTCTGCTAATCCGCGAATGAGCCAGAGTGTCCACTCGGGTTTAAGCACTAAACTATATACTTACGTTCCTAGCATGGAGAATTCTATTAGTTAGCTATATAATAAAAAAAAATCTACAAACACCACTTCACTGACGCAGGCGGAATATGAAAACCAATTGTATAATTTTGTGTAGCCTAACTAGTCGACTTAGTTAAATAATATATTTTATTTTGCTAACTATTCTATAAATTAATATTTATTTTAGTTAATAGTGAAGAATCAGATGAAACATCAAATGCTATGAAAGGTAATCATAAATATATATGTCTAGATTTATGCATTTTCTATGTATAAGAAAAAAATTCAAAAATACATAAGCCTAGACACTAGTTATTAAATAAGTGCTGCTAAGAGAAAATGTCCTTTCGGACTTTCGATTATATTTTGTACCGGACATAATCTCTAATAAATTAAATAGAGATTATGTCTGATACAAAATATGATTGAAAGTCCGAAGGGACATTTTCCCTTGGCAACACTTGTATTACATACTTGTTTGATCTAATATCAGCTTGTTTCTTACCCTTTATATACTCATCACGAACCTACTTATGAATTCATCTCTCTCACCACAAACCTACCTACAAATTAACTTATTCGCCACGAACCAATCTATAAACCCAACTACAAATCCACCTACAAATCTATCTACCTGAAAGATTCAAGGTAGTTGTTCAATAATATACTATTATTAACTATTCAATATTCTTTTTCATGCGGATCAACTTTTTTTTATAGTGTGGATCAAGACTTCCCTCTTAATATGGGATGGGCCCTAAAAGAAAATATGAAACTTGATAAAAAAGGTGCAGAAAAAAACATATCAAAGAAAGTAGTAAAATACTTGCAAGGTTTTTTTTTAGCAAGAAATTTGAGAGCCGATGATTGTTATTCACCTGAAGATATGTATGCAAGTTTAGAGGAATTAGCTGTAAATGGAGAACTTACTTTCGAGGAAATACCTTCAGTAAAAACTATAAAAGGTTGAATAGAAAGATACAGCACAAATTTTAAAAAAGAAGCATCAGAAAAAGCACTGTCAGAAAATAATAGTAATATTTTAGCACTTGAAGAGACCAGTAGTAAATGTCAAAAAATAGTTAGAATCTAACTAAACATAAAATTTGACAAGTAATATTATATGAAATCTTCCTTTCCTTTATATAAAACTTTTTAAAAGTATAAAGTAATAAATATTTTATGAATACAAGTAGTGTGGTTTAGATTTGTACTACACGCGGCAAATATAATTTATGAAATTAAATAGTGAATGATTTTTTTTTATATGTATAAAGTATGCGCTTAAGTTACTGTATTATAAATTTTGCGCCTATGAAAATCTATTGGTTATATGCAGATCTGCAATTAATAATTATTATCTAATTTTATATATGTTTTAATAACCTTTAATAGAAATGTTAAAAAGAAGCTTTTCTTATTATTATTATTCAAAAATTTTTTGTATATTATTATTTACTCAATAATTAATATTTATTAAAATCAAATATATTGTATTTTATTTAATTTTTGTATAATTATTAATTCAAGGATCAAATATTCTTAGATTTAATTTATTAATAAAAAAATCTTTTATAAAATTAATCTCATCAAATGTTATAATAACTTATTAAAATCATAATCAATTTAATTAAATTATATAATTCTTATATAATTAAATAATTAAATAATACAAGTTTTAAGTAATTGCAATTTTAGTTTTATATATTTGCTTAATAGTACTTTTTCTTTATATTTATTTAAAGAACAAAAAAGATTTAAACCAAATATATATTCATTTAAATAAGCATATTGTAGTAAAAACTATTATATATCACACAACTTTTTCTGTCGATCCTCTGACTACTTTTTTTTAAAAAAATCTGACCTGCGAAAAAATTTTTTCTGCTATAACAGATAACAATATTCTTTTCCTTAAGCTTTCTATGACGTATCATGAGCGAATAACTCCCTTGTGTGAGCTCTTTTTAGTTGCGTTATCTGGATATAACTCCTGGACACTATAGAAAAGTAGTGGATACAAGAAAAATTATCAAATACCTCTGTTGTTCTAAGTGACA